>LTAE01009643.1:0-18206 GCA_001647135.1 Pontederia paniculata
TTGTGAATGCTATTCTTCTCTTACAGAATCAAATCACTTCATTTCTTTTTCAATAACTACTCTTTCCTATCATCTGGAAACCTTGTGTTCCTCCTTGTCCATTAGAGTCATGTCACCCATTAAGTCAGTCGCTAAGAAATGAAAATTAGTAAAAAGAGCACAAATTGTCGAACAAGTAAATGAATCTTCTTCCTCCACTCCACAAGAACCAGTTGACATAGTCGTACCCCCTTTAGATGAAAATCAAACCACAAACAACCCCCCTTCAACTGACCCAGACTATAATTCCCGGTGGTACATTAGTGAGTTGGTTCAAAATCAATACTTGACTCTTTTTTATGACCATCGCTTAGTTGAACCATACCATTCCATTGACTGGGAAAGTCTTCAACTCCCTGGTATAAAAGAAACATTTGATCAATGTGACTAGATTAAGTTTCTTGACCTTGATCGGCCAGTCTATCCTCATGTTGTTAAACATTTCTATGCAAACTTAACTTATGATGACACCTATCAAGAAATCAAATCCTATCTACATGGCAAACACTTCTCTATGACAGAGTCTAAGTTAAATGAGATCATTGACAGTCCTGGTTTCCCACAAATAAAACTTGCCCCAATGAATTGCCCTCACACCACATACACCCAAAATTAAGTTGCACTAGCCGTGAGTGGAGGACAAGTAGGTACTTTTGTTCAAAGGTCTTTCCATAAGTATCTCTCCCTTGTCATAAAAGTTGTCCACCACATAATTACTCATGTTACTTCCTAGAGCTGGTCATTACACAGGAGTAAATCTCCTTGATTTAGCTATCCTTGCACATCTTGTCGATCCTGCAGCTTCTAGAACTTCCCTAGGTAAATCTTCTCATGTATCAGCTAATGGAAATCAAAGAGAAGGTACACTCTAAATGGACCAAGGATGCCCGCATATACTTTGGAAACCTCATCACCTTCATGGTTCGCAAAACCCTTAAATTTAGGTTTGTTGCTAATGAAGAATTCCTTCGCCCCTCCAAAAATGACAAGATCTCTTTCACTACCCTAACCAGAAAGGGACTCACCAAGGACTCTCCCCAAGCCACTGAATTCCCATCTACCTCTGAGTATCAGGACACTATATGTCAGCCATCTGAAACTCCAAGAGATCCCTCAATTGTTGAAAACCCTGAAACTCCTATGCAACCCTCTCAGCCATTTAGGACTCCCACCACTGCAGCAGGCACCTCCACATTCTCCACCACCTGGCCTCCAAGTAGAGCATATTGGACTACCTTGTGCACCAAAGTGGACATCATGTCAACTCAGCTAAGTATCATGTCCATCCAACCGAGTCAAGCTCTTGATCTACTAAGGAAAATTGAAGAAGAGCAGTTCGTAGTGCTGAAGTCAGTAAGGATATTGTTGTTCATCATAATCAAGTCTGTCAACATTGGGAGATTATGTATGGATTCATGAAGGCAACATGATATGATTCCTATGCACATCCTCCTTTTGATAAATTACAACGGGGGAGAAAACAATCATAGGAGTGAACCTGCACCCCTGGAAGAGGAGACACTCGAACCCATTGTAGAAGAACCTGCAGCTGCAGAAGAGAGACTTGAACCTGCAGAAGAGAGACTTGAACTTGTTGAAGAAGAGGCTCAAGAAGGAAGACATAGTGAACATCCTGAAGAAGAAGACCAGAGAGCTCAAGAGGAAGAAAATGGACCTGACAATAATCTTCCAGATCAAAGGAAAAATTCTGCAAGAAATGAAATTGTTGGTCAAGATATTGATCTTCAAAATGTAGGAGCTGATCAAGATAGAAATCTTGCACCAGAAGTAGAAGCTTGACAAGCAATCATTGAGATGCAAAGTGGCTAAGTTACTACTGAAGCAACAATTGGGAGAGATGGAATATAGGATGAATTTCAAGAATTATTTGCTGAACAAGAAAATGAAATCAACATTTTAATGGCAAATGTAGTGAACAAAATTTTAGAGGAAACAACAAAGGCCTCTAAGAATATAACTGGAAGTTCAACACATTCTTCCTCTGAAAAGAAGTTTGGAAAAAGCTTCAAGAGGAAGAAGATGGATAAGGACCAAGAGGATTAGATAGATTAATTATGTGTTGTAAACAAGTTATTGTATGAAAAACACTTTGAGTCTAAATGACTTAAATGTATGTTATTTTCTGTGTCTGTAAATATTTTTTTTTAATTTGAATGATCCTTGGTATGGCATTCTATATTTCAGAAATGAAATGAAAGTTTTTTTTAAATCTGTTGTGCAAAGATATTTTTTGAAGTATGCTTCTCAATGATAAATGCTAAAATAAACAGCAGAGCATTTTTCTTGAATATATGCATGAGTTAAGGGGGAAAATTGCTTGATAATAAGAGATATATGATTAAGGGAGAGCATTTTTGGTTAGTTGAATTTCTATATGGTTTTTCTGTTTAAAACTAACCCTAAGTTCACTCCTCATAAATTTGTAATCATAAAAAAAGGAGAGATTGTTGAATCTAAGATCCCGAGATTATTTTGATGATAAAAAAATTGTGAGGAAGTTTATTTGTACTAATGACTTTTTAAATTGATCTATGAAAGACAGGATTTCTATATTCAGTTAGTAATAAGTCGACCGAAGTTAAAAAATAGACGACCTATGGACAGAAAAGACGTAAAGGAAAAACCCTAAGTGTGAAGTGGACGCCCTAAGGATGCAAAGAGGACGATCGGAGTAAAGAAAAGAGACTGAAGAAACAAGAACTAAGTACTGAGCGGTCGACCAAGAAGGCACAGTGGGCGATCGAAGTATTTTGTTGAGGAAAGAGGTCGTCTGAGAGCTTAGGGCTTAAAGTAGTGGACGACCAAAGGAATAACAAGCAAAAAGAAAGGTCATCCGAAGATGAAGAGCGGACGACCGAAGTACTCTGGATGAAAAAAGAGTTCATCCAAAAACTTTAAGAGTTAAAGCAGTGGACGACCGGGAGTGCATTAGAGTTAAGATCAAGGAATGAAAGGTCATCCAAAGTTATGAGCGGACGACCAAAAGATTTCATAAGAAACTAAAGGACGTTCGAAGGCTTTGGTATTAAGGCAGTGGACGACCAAGAAAATGATGAGCACAAAGAAAGGATGTCCGAAGGATCGGTGAACAATCGACGTAATTCACGTGAAGATAGTGGATGTCTGAAAGCTTGTGAGACAAAGCAATGGATGACCAGTGAACCTGACTGAAGAATGAAAGGTCGTCCAAAGATTCAGAGTGTTGTCAGAGGATGTCCGAAGAATGTCAGAAGAAATCTACGAATGTTCGATGATCTCAGTGAGGAAAGAGCGAACATATGAAGTACTAAGTAAGGAAGGAAGCAGACGTCCGAGGATCTTAGTGAGAAATGAGCGAACGGCCGAAGTATTTAGTCAAGAGACAAAGGACGTACAAAGGATTCAGGAAGAATTAGTGGACGACCAGTGAAGCAGAGAAGTGTTGAACAAGTTAAGATCGGACGACCGAAGGATTGGGGTACAACCAACGGGCGACCGAAGGAGCTTGACAAGAGACTTCAACTGAAGGAAAGGTCGATCGAAGGATTGGTGTGCAATCAGCGGATGACCAGAGAAGAGTTGAAGAACTAAGAATAAGTCAAGATCGTACGACCAAAGGATTGACATACAATCAACGGGCGATCGAAGGATCTTGACAAGAGCATTCAACTGAAGGAAAGGTCGACCAAAGGATTGATGTGCAATCAGCGGACGACCAGTGAAGTGTTGAAGAACGAAGTTTAAGTTAAGATCGGGCGACCAAAGGATTGGGGTGCAATCGGCGGACGACCGAAGGAGCTCGACGAATGAACTAAGGCTAAGGCTCGAAACTGTGGATGTCCAAAGGTGAATCGTGGTCAACCGGGGCACTAGACAGTAGTTAATTGGATAGCTTCACCGAAGCAGCGGTCGATCGGAGTAGAGAAAGCGAATGACCGAGGGGTAGGTGAAGAGTATTGTAGTTGCACTAACGGATAGTTTTCTGTGAGATAGATTAGGTCGTTTGTGCAGAGTATAAATTGTAATCCCGATAGTATTGAAAAATAACTTTGACAATTTGATTAGCAAACTCTAGAGCTTGCGTGAAGAAGTCTTAGTTCCTCCTTCTGAGAATTCGAGTGACGAATCCAGAATAGAAGAAAATTAAAATGTGCATTCAAGAATGAACATTTGTAAGAGGTTATCTCTTTGTCCTCGAGAGAAAGGAGAAGAAGTTGTAAGGGATCCTTCGTCCTTGAAGAAGGAGTTTAGTGATTTTCGAAGGTCTCTTGCTCGAGAAGATCGGAGCGGGACGTAGGCTAGAAGTTCGGCTGAACTTCATCAATAAATCTTCGTGTGTTTGTTTTTCTTTTTTATTTGCATTTGTGTGCTTCCGGTAAGATAATTAGTTTAGATTGCTGAAAATTTTAATAGACCAATTCTCCCTCATGTTGGTGTCATCTAGATCCTACACCAATCATGAAATACTATAATAAAACTCAAATCTGCACACAAACCAACTTTGAAGATGAAACCTACACCTTGGATCGTACTTCCATACCAGTAACACTTCATCCTTTCTTTTCCTCGTTCTTGACAACCCCCCCACCTCCACACACGCCTCCACACCACCATCTCCTTCGTCATTTATCCTTTGGCTTTAGATTTTCTTTTCTCGTCCTCCATTCCCCTTAGCACAGATCTTGGTGTGAGAGAGGGGAGATGAGAGATTGAGGAGGAAGGAAGAGGGAATCGTTGCCTATGTGCAATAAAACGAGAGAGAGAGGGGGAATAATAGTATCATAGAAAAATATCACGCAAGAAGATGAACAACACAAAATTATTTGCATGGTTTGGCAGTTCCACTTACGTCAATTGAGTAATGTCTTCGCAAACATATATTATCGATTCAAGATAACATAATAACTATAACGAAAAATTTAATAAAAACAATGCCATATGAGAAAGTGAGAAATGGCTTTCTTTTCTTATTTCTGCTTTGGCCAACCCCATTGTCAAATAATATAAATTTAAGGTCTCATTTATATTATTTGGATTTTCATATAGATCCTTATACGACTCTAATTCACAAAATAGTCCTATTTGACTTGAAGTTGAAAGTCTGTTTTCACTTAATTAATAGACCAACATATTATATCCAAAAAATAAAACAAATATCTTAATATAGTCTCCATGGATTTTATTATACAAGCAAACATATGTTGTAACGTCACAAAAAAAATTATAATAATAAAATATATGACTTAGTAACTGCAAATAAAGAAATAGTAGCCATTAATTATTTCAATTTTTTTCATTATGATTATTATCTTTCTCTCTTTCTCTCTTTCTCTCTTTCTCTTTTTCTCTCTTTCTTCTTTTTCCCTCTCACCTGGTGGCCGACCCTTTCTTTTCTTGCGGCCGAAAAATAAAGTGTGTGCCCAAATTCTTTTTCTTCTCCTTGTCTTCTTCTCGATTCTTGTGGTCGGATCAATTGGGTGATGTAAGATCGGGTAATCAAGTCGCCGGACACGAACGGAGAGGAAGAAGAAGATCCAACCCGTGAAAATTAGTATTATCATCAAAAAGTGTGTTAATCGGATCTAAAATAATGAATTAAATCTCTGTTAGAACGAAAGAAAAATGATGATCTAATATTTGATTTATCAAAATTTTGATATCATACTAAGATGATCGATATCATATTAAGATGATCTACCGATTTCATATTAGCTTTTTTATTCAATATTTTTATGTTATTATGCCGCCATGGTGATTCTTCTTTTTTTACATCATGCTATATTAATATTAGTACAATGAGTCTGCACCATGTTTAAATGGCATCTTTCTTTTTTTTTGTTCTGATACATAATCTTGTATTCTTTTGCTATGAGTGGATTATACATTCATGATTGGTTTGACTTTTCATTGGTGAGTCAACCTATGTGTCATACATTTTTTTCTTGACTCGTGTACTACTGTGAACTATCTATGATAGGATGTATTATATTTATTTATTTTTCTTTGGCTCATATATTGTTAGAAAATTATTCTACACTAGGGTGCGTCATATTTAATTATTTCTCTTGACTAATTTATTGTTGTGTATTATCCTATACCAAAATTACTTGACCTTAAGAATTGTTGTATTGTATTATTGTAATCCAGCGCATCGTCATGGCATTATATATAACTATAGCACCAATGTCATTAGGCACTACTATCCGTACTGTCCGACTGATTTTTAAGTATATAAGTATATATAATAGTGTTACATTATTATTATTTATTTATTTAGCATTCCTTAAATTAGGATCGTACATATATCAAACTAAAGCGATTATGCTAGTAATATTTTTATATATGATTAATTATTGAGTTAATAGTAATGATATTATTTTGTTCCATTTATATTATTATTCTCATCATGATCTAAGTAATGATTATCTTATGTTAGTTTAAATGATATGAATGTCATTTTTGTGATATCAGTGATTTATCTTTTTGAATGAGATTATGTTGCTGCCCTTATATTCACTTAGCATCAATGGTTAGACATTATGATCAATATGACAGATCTTTAAAGTTTCACTTATGATTTGCTGACATCGATTTGGAGATACTCAATGCTCCTATTAGTCTATCATTTACTTGATCAATTCTTTGTAATCCTTACGTCATTGAATCTAAAGATAGTAAATAGATTCAAGAATAAAGAACGAAAATCAAGGGACGTCAAGTTAAGCCGAATGCATTATTGTCAAGTTAAGCCGAATGCATTATTATTATTGTTCATTGATAAAGGGATTCACCTAAAGTGAGTGATGTACCCTTTCCCTAAAGAGGGAAATTATCATGGCTTGATTCACCATCGACCATTGGCATGAGGCTGTATTGTTTACATGACGTACCCTATAATCAAATGAGGATCTTTTCTTAGAGTAATAAGTTATAAACAAAGTTGAAAATCAACTTCCAATGACTTAACCATCGTTTCCAAAACTACAATATCAAGTCAAATTAAACATCGGATTTCAAATCTCTCATAATAATAGCTGAGAACATTGATATTGGACATCGATATTCATTTATCACTATATGTTTTTCATATAATTGAATTATTATTGATTATCATCAAATGTTACCAAGACCATTTCTAATGCTTTACTTGTCCTAACATGAGATTTATTTTCGTTGTTATTTATTATTGGTTATCACACATTTGGGCTTCATAGCTCACAGGGGAATTTGCCCCTCTGCATTTGGTTCCTGCAGCTGCAGGTAAGTGATGGATGGCTTGAAGGTGTGCAGCGACGATGCTCGGCTACTGGCTTGCACATGGCTTAGGGACCTCACTTATCTGCATATTTACTTTTTATTTGGAACTCTAGTTGTAATAAGAGATTATGATACTTAAGTATTATCTATTGAACTATAGTCTTCCGCTTTTGAAGTTTTTATGTTATCACTATACTTTTAGACTTTCACTTATCTGATCAATTAAACTTTTTCCCTTTATATTGTATCTTGTATTTTATTTTATTAGTCATACTGAGATGTCATTTATATTAACCAATTTAGTCAAGTCTTTAGTCAAGTCCATGTATTGAGTAACTCCTCCAAGAGTTATGGCTTTTGGGGGCGTTACATATGCAGTAGTACAAACTCCAAAGGGCTCACAAGTCACAACTCATCATTCATATACGTACTGTGAAACCGGACCAAGGAAAACAATACAGCGTACAACGAATATGCATTCTGATTATCCAACGATCAGCATTACAACGCATAATAAGCATATGCCAGTATATATTGTTGATGACAATTGATGGTTAATCAAAACAGAAACATATAGAAAAAAACTAAAAGAACAAAGAAACGAGCATGATTCAAATAGAATTTGATGGCGTCGCTTTTGTGAGGTTGAAGCTCATCGCACTAAACGGTTTTGAAGAACATCTTTTCATAGCGCAGATCGTATATGAACTGAATGTTTTGTTGCTGTAAATTTCCCAAGATCGACAAGTTACCTTCGTTTGTCATCATTGTTAAGCAAGTCACAGTTCCATGTTTATTTGATATCAAGAAATTTTGACTGGGCAAGGTCATATGTGCGTTAGAGAAATGGAATGTCATGCTTAAATTGTTTGACAACCCATTGAAGCACAAATCAAGCCCGAAGTCTTTCATGGACTGCTCGTACACAGGTAGACCAATTTGATAGATGACTTCTTTTCTGAGGACGTCATAAGCTTGACATGACAAAAAAGTGAGTGGGCTCGTCGAATCGATTATTGTTCCACTACTAATATTTTCTACGTATTTGAAGGTTTCCGGAGGGATACTCAAGAGGGTTGCACCAAGGGAGATGCCTTGTAAATTCAGGTAGTAGTGAATGGAATTTTGAACAAACGCAGAAGTATTGACGCCGGCTGTGCTGCCATCAAAGTCTGCGTAGGAACCAAAGAGCAAGTAGTTGGCCATGGAGTCGTTAAACGCGTTAGAGAAGCAATAGGAAAATTTCGAGAAGGGCAGTTGAGAAATGAGAGACAAGTGTCCTCGTCCGAGTCCTGCAAAACCTGAGGAAATCGAGAGATGGAACGAGTCCACCTTGTTGCATCTGAAAGTTATGGTGGACGGATGATCTGTGCTGCCTTGGAATACGAATGAATCGTTTGCGAGAAGACCTTGTATCAATGAGGTACTGTATTGGTATTTAGGGGTGCATGTGGTATTACGTATTCGTCGGCACTTCCGGCTGTTACAGGGTAGGCTGCTGAAGGTGGAGGACTCGGTGCATGGCTCGCAAGTAATCCAAATGAAGCTATGCGCGGTGTCAATTGTGAGCGAGACATCCCGTGCAGGGTTGCCTATGGCGAGTTTCGCCACGTATTGCAGGTCATCGTTGCTCCATCACAGCCGAGCATGCAGGCCAGAAGTAGAAGTGTTGTCTTGGTTGGTCTCGGGCATGATGTTGTCGATGAACTTTCGCATGGCAAATTTTGCGTCTTCTTTAATGAGTACCTTCACAGTGACGCGAGACAAGGAAACGAGTATGATTGGATTTGCAGTAGCAATCGGGGAATGTAAGAGCAAGAACAGAAGAAACATGGGTAGTAACAGTTGCCCCATGATATCTATATACTGTGGCCAATCTTCATTGTTAATAGGAGGTGAGGTACCGCCGGATAGGATATAATGAAGGTATATATATATATATATATATAGAAGAAAAGAGCTGACTTACTTGAGAAAAAACTTCAGTTCAAACTTTTAAAACTGTTTCTCGCTACCTTGCAGGGTTCACAATTATATGACCTGGTGACGACAAGTTTTCACAACTACGTACATGGACTAACGTACATAACTAGCTAGAAATTGCAGGCTATTATAACTATCGACAAGGGGAATGTGCAGAGGAAGCATGTAACAAAGGACAGTCTTTGTGTATGTGGTTCAGTTGTGTTAGGTTGGTACTGATTACATCCTTATCTGTTCTATTTATATCTGGGGCTTCCAGTTCCGAGTTCACTAGTTTGAAAACCTTCACATGCGTTCTATAACACCCCCAAACTCATACTCTGTCAGATGACAAAATATAGACTTGCGTACCCGTCGATACAATCTTTGACCAATACTCTAACATTATTGACTAGTCAAATAAAATAAATTATTTTGCAAAAGTCTTTCTTAAATTAAAAGAAAAGAACCAAATAAAGTACGAAAATCAAACAACTCTAACATGTATCTGAGTCCAACATGGCATAACTGCTCTGACATAGTTACAAAGATTATTACAACTCAAGAAGAGAAAAACTAAGGATAAGACTCAAACTCCAACATGTGCAACCATGACATCATCACCAGCAAGTTCATAGTCACCAGCACCATCATTCACTGCAGAACTAGTTACCTGCAGGATCAATGTATGAAAAACAGTATTCCATGAGCAATTATGCTCAGTGTGTAAGGCACAAGTAGATAAAAATCCAATAATAAATAATATGGAATAAGAATCATGATATCAATAATATTCTCCAAAGGATTTCCAAAGGTCAATGATAAGAGTTGGAGCAATTCGATATAACAATATATGATTAGCAATAAGATAGTTTTAAAAATAAGCTGAGAATAAATGAGTCAATATATAAGAAGCTGAATCATGAAGATCAGTAAATACTCTTTTCACATCTAATCCGATAAGACTATCTTCCTGTATAACAATGAGATCAATAATAGAGTACAATCCGATATTTGCAACCCGATAAGACTTCCGATTCGATCAATAGGAATGAAAGATGAACTCCTAATTAGTACCTCCTCTATTATCTTTTCCTAATCTGTGGGTGGCTCATTTTACAACACATTCCTATTTTCACAGGAATAATCTAGGTGATATATAGGTGATTAAGTTAAATTTGTCCCATTAATAATTTCATGTACCTTTAGTTTCATTCGGATAGAGCTCATAAAACATGAAGCCAAACGGTATAGAGCTCATACGATCCGGTAAAATCTATATTCTGGGTTGTCATGATAAATAACAATAAAGGTCAACGGGGGTACAAGCCGTGATAATAACAAGATTCCCATCAAGTGGGGAGGATGCTCGAGTATCCTCTTTGTTACAGAGAGGGGAGCTCTCCAAGCAACAGGAGCAAAGTGGGGAAGCTGTAGTTAGGCCATCAGCCCCTAACAATATGAGAACGATCAATGGTAGCTCCCAATGATATACATGACAACTATAATTTTTAGTCTTGTTACCCTTACGTGATATCTAGTATATGTCCTTAACGTAGCATCAAAGGATATAATATAAGTAATATTTGACAATGGAAATTATCTATAATTTATCCACATTATTATACGAGAAAATGACCTAGACTAAGCACGTCATGAATCGTGATATCTGTGTCAGGGTCGTGACAACAAGTGTCACAGGCCGTGACAGGATATCACGCCTCGTGAGATATCAAGGTAGATTTAGGCTGGTTCTTTACGGGTCGTAAGATCTGTGTCACGAGCGTGACAACAAGTGTCATGGGCCGTGACAGGACATCACGCCCCGTGAATCGATAGTGCTTTTCTACTTTCACCATTGCCGGCCGACTCGCGAATCGCGACCGTGACGGGAAGATTCCTACTGGTTCGTGATGACGCCATTCCGCTGTGGTGGTTACGGGTCGTGATAGGGCATCACAGGCCATAAGTCACCCGTACGGCAATCACGATCGTGAGGGTTTCACGATCGCGACCCCGACGCGATACGCATATTGGTCACGAGCCGTGACAAGAACGTCACGACCGTGACGGTATGGTTTACGGGTCGTGACCTATGTCACGATCGTGAAATCGGTCATCACGACCGTGACTTTGATGTCACGGTCGGATGTCGAACGATCGTTGGTCCTGGACGAACTCTCACGGGTCGTGGCATGGGTGTCACGACCGTGATACGTCCATCACGGGTCGTGACAAGGTTGTCACGACCGTGAACACTGTTTTCACGGGTCATTAAATAATATCACGGCCGTGACGGTACATGAAACTTGTTTGTATTCAGTCGATCCGATTACAATAGGAAACCATAAATCAAAATATACAATTTTAGATGTAAAAGAGACGAGAAACTTGAGATTCTGAGTGCATGATTAACCAATTACAAAATAGGATTGAAGACATGAATCAATGATGTAAGAGTGGAGAAGAAAAATAAGATCTAAACTACGAACGACATAATCAGGGAAACATGATAAAATCTGGAGAAAAGCCCTAGACATGATCAATAAAATTTGGAATTTAAATCTACTAGTGATTCGCCACGATACACACCTTAAGGCCTAAGCTTTTGTGTTGATTTCTTCACGTGTTCTCGTTGTTCATCTGCAGTGATCCCTCTCCTACAACTTTCCCCAGTTAGGAGATGATCAATCATCACAAAAGATAGAGTTTTTTAGCCTTACCTTGAGACCTTTGGGTAAGGGGCACAGGGAGAAGAAGAAAGCTAAAGCCAGCTAGGGAAAAAAGAACAATATTTCTGAGAGGATGAATTTGTAGTTTTGGAGTCCAGATTTTGTGGGCAAATCTGAATTTGTTTCTGACTTAATTTCAAATTTCAAAATTCAAATTTTATTTCCTTCTTCATAGATAAGGAAATATCTTTTGGGAAAATAAAATCTGAGGAGATAAAATCTGGTTAGGTAGGGAGATAATTGAGGATAGATTTGGGGAGTTACATTATAAACACCATAAAAAAAAGAATTTGTCCTCGAATTCAAGGTTAAGATAGGTTCTTACCAAAAAGATTAGGAAATTGTCTGCGCATTTCCTCCTCTAACTCCTAGGTAGCTTCCCTGCCTTGATGATGGCTCCAAGCAACCTTGACAAGTCTCACATCCTTGCTCCCCTGGCGCTTGGTTTGCTGATCTAGTATTTCGATAGGGTACTCCTCATAAGTTAGGTCAGCCTTGAGGTTTAGCTCCTCAATCTTGATAACATTTGCATCATCATGCTTATACTTTCGAAGCATGGAAACATCGAAAACGTTATGCATTGCCCATAAGAAGGTGGTAGTACAAGTCTGCATGCTGCTTGGCTAACTAATTCCAATACTTCAAAAGGTTCAACATATCTTGGACTGAGCTTCCCTCGCTTGCTGAACTGCATTACACCTTTAGTACGAGAAGTCTTGAGCATAACTTTATCACCAACTTTGAAAATCTGCTCTCTTCTGTCTTTATCTGCATAAGTCTTCTGGCGATCATGTGCTGCCTTCATCCTCTTCCTAATCAGGTCCACCTTATCAGCATAGTGATGTACAATCTCTAGGTCCAATAATTTTCTTTCTCCAACCTCATTCCAATAGGCTGGTGAACGACATGGTCTCCCATACAAAGCTTCATATGGTGCCATGCCGATGCTGGCGTGGTAGCTATTATTATCGGCAAATTCTATTAGTGGGAGATGATCATTCCAGCTGCCCTGCCAATCCAAAGCACATGCCCTGAACATGTCTTCTAGTGTCTGGATGGTCCTTTCAGACTGACCATCACTTTGGGGATGAAATGTTGTACTATAATTCAGTCGTGTCCCAAAAGAATCCTGAAAACTCCTCTAGAATCTAGCTATGAACCTGGGATCTCTATCTGACACTATAGAAATTGGGATCTCATGCAATTTGATTATCTCCCTAATGTACAAATTCATTAGGCTTTCGACTGATTGCTTCCACTTCATGAGTAGAAAGTGGCCAGACTTGGTCAATCGGTCTACTACTACCCAGATAGCATCATGGCCTCTCTTGCTTCTGGGTAGACTCGTAAAAAATCCATTGTTATGTGCTCCCACTTTCATTCATGAATCTCCAATGGCTTGAGCATCCCATATGGTCTCTGGTGCTCAATCTTCAACTGCTGACAGACAATACATCTAGAGACATAGTCAGCAATCTACTTCTTCATATTATTATACCAAAATGTCTGCTGCAGGTCTTTGTACATTTTGGTGCTGCTTGGGTGAATGGCAAATTCTGACTTGTGACATTCATCCAGCACTTCCCTCCTGAGTGCTTCATTGCTGGGGACCCATAGGTGATTCCTGAATCGGATCCCTCCATCTACTAACATCACAAAGTCAGTTGGCTCTTTACTGCATCTGTTGTTCATGTGCTTGTAGTCTGGGTCTGCCATTTGAGCTTGAATTATCCTGTTGATCAACTCCGGCTGCATTCGATGTAACATTCATATTGTCCCCCTTTAACTAGGCATAGGCATTAGGGAAAACGTCTCCTCCATGGAGTCCAACCAACGAACCGCCTCATCAAAATCATCGTTACCATCAAACTCCTTTTGGTGGAGCTTGAGGAACGCTTGAATTGTGTCCTTAGGGTCAAATGATGGTGGAGGGGTCATCGGCTGCACTGGTGGAACCACCTGTCCTTGCCCACCATTTCCTCCTTGGGCCACGCTGTTTTAGGCCTCAGCCTCATGTTGGCTCGAAGCGCGTCTCGGAGGCATCCTATAGTTCACACATCAATTGGATCAACAACAATTAGAGAATTTTCTGAAAGATAAAACCTTACACACTTTTGCTATGGATGATGCTAGGACTGCTTGTGATGTTGTTGCACATGACTCTAGACTCAATAGGGTCCCTATCTGATATAGGATGTCAAAAGAATTCTAATGTTAGGCTCTGATACCTAAATGTAACATCCTCAAACTCACACCCTGCCAGATGGCAAAATATGGAGTTGAGAGTGCCACGTTGATACAATCTTTGACCAATACTCTGACATTATTGATTAGTCAAATAAAATAAAACTCTTTTGCAGAAATCTTTCTTAAATTAAAGGAAAAGATCCAAATAAAATGCGGAAATCAAACAACACTAACATATATCTGAGCCCAACATGACATAACTGCTCTGACATAGTTTCAGAGATTATTACAACTCAAGAAGAGAAAAACTAAGGATAAGACTCAAACTCCAATATGTGCAACCATGACATCATCACCAGCAAGTCCATAATCACCAACACCATCATCCACTGCAGAACTAGTTACCTACAGGATCAATGCAGGAAAAGTAGTATTTCATGAGCAATTACGCCCAGTGTGTAAGGCACAAGTAGATAAAAATACAATAATAAACAATATGGAATAAGAACCATGATATCAATAATATTCTCCAAAGGTTTCCAAAGATAAGGATAGTAATAAGAGTTGGAGCAATCCGATATAACAATATATGATCAGCAATGAGATAGCTTTAAAAATAAGCTGAGAATAAATGAGTCAATATATAAGAAACTGAATCATGAATATCAGTAAGTACTCTTTTCACATCCAATCCGATAAGACTATCTTCCTGTATAACAACGAGATCAATAATAGAGTACAATCCGATATTTGCAATCCGATAAGACTTCCGATTCGATCAATAGGAATGAAGGATGAACTCCTAATTTAATGCACCTCCTCTATTATCTTTTCCCAATCTGTGGGTGGCTCATTTTACAACACAATCCTATTTTCATAGGAATAATCTAGGTGATATATAGGTGATTAAGTTAAACTTGTCCCATTAATAATTTCATGTTCCTTTAGGTTCATTCGGTACAGAGTTCATAAACAATGAAGTCATACGGTACAGAGCTCATACGATCCGGTAAAATCTATATTCTGGGTTGTCATGATAAATAACAATAAAGGTCAACGTGGGTACCAGCCGTGACAATAACAAGATGCCCATCAAGTGGGGGGGATGCTCGAGTATCCTCTTTGTTACAGGGAGCGGAGCTCTCCAAGCAACATGAGCAAAGTGGGGAAGCTACAGCTAGGTCACCAGCCCCTAACAATATGAGAACGATCAAAGGTAGCTCCCGACTATACATATGGCAACTATAATCTTTAGTCTTTGTTACCCTTACGTGACATCTAGTATATGTCCTTAACGTAGCATCAAAGGATATAATATAAGTAATGTTCGACAATGGAAATTATCTAGAATTTATCCACATTATTATACGAGAAAATGACCTAGGCTAAGCACGTTACGGGCCGTGATATCTGTGTCACGACCGTGACAACAAGTGTCATGGGTCATGACAGGATATCATGCCCCGTGAGATATCAAGGTAGATTTAGGCTGGTTCTTTATGAGTCGTGAGATCTGTGTGACGGTCGTGACAACAAATGTCACGGGCCGTGACAGGACATCACGCCCCGTGAACCGATAGTGCTTTTCTCCTTTCACCGTCGTGGGCCGACTCGCGAGTCGCGACCGTGACGGGAAGATGCCTACTGGTTCGTGATGACGTCATTCCATTATGGTGGTTACGGGGCGTGATAGGGCATCACGGGATGTAAGTCACCCGTACGGCAATTACGATCGTGAGGGTTTCACGATCGCGACCCCGACGCAATATGCATATTGGTCACGGGTCGTGATAGGCGCGTCATAACCGTGATGGTATGATTTACGGGTCGTGACCTGCATCACGATCATGAAATCGGTAATCACGATCGCAACTTCAATGTCGATCGGATGCCTAGTGATCCTCGGTTCTGGATGCACCCTCACGGGTCGTGACATGGGTGTCACGACCGTGATACTTCCATCACGGGTCGTGACAAGGTTGTCACGACCGTGAACACGGTCTTCACGGGCCGTTAAATAATATCACGACTGTGACGGTACATGAAACTTTTCCGTCTCCAGTCGATCCGATTATAATATGAACTCATAAATCAAAACATACGATTTTAGATGTAAAAAAGACGAGAAACTTGAGATTCTGGGTGCATGATTAACCAATTACAAAATAGAATTGAAGACATGAATCAATGATGTAAAAGTGGAGAAGAAAAATACGATCTAAACCACAAACGACATAATCAAGGAAACATGATAAAATTTGGAGAAAAGCCCTAGACATGATCAATAAAATTTGAAATTTAAATCTACTAATGATCCGCCACGATACACACCTTAAGGCCTAAGCTTTTGTGTCGATTTCTTCACGCGTTCTCATTGTTCCTCTGCAGCGATTCCTCTCCTACAACCTTCTCCAGTTAGAAGATGATCAATCATCACAGAAGATAGAGTTTTTCAGCCTTACCTTGAGACCTTTGAGTAAGGGCACGGGGAGAAAAAGAAAGCTAGGGCCGGATAGGGAAAAGAGAATAATATTTCTGAGGGGATGAATTTATAGTTTAGGAGTCCAGATTTTGTGGGCAAATTTGAATTTGTTTCAGATTTAATTTCGAATTTCGAAATTTAAATTTTGTTTCCTTCTTAATAGATAAGGAAATATCTTTTGGGAAAATAAAATATGAGGAGATATCTGATTAGGTAGAGAGATAATTGAGGATAGATTTGGGGAGTTATACGTTATCTATCCGCTGATTGATTCATCAATTTCTTTTAAAAGAGAAAACCTTCTAAGCGCACACAATATCAATGTGCAGTATACAGAAGAACGATATGTTGACTAGAATGAGGACACTTTTGGACCACAAGTATTGTTTACGCTATTTGGATCCTGAAAGATATTAACGATAAATCCCAGCAAAGAAAAATAATACTGGACTTTGAGTTCATCATATGTCCAACTCCAATAGGCATTGGAATGTAATTGCCCTTTCGGGATTGGAGCCGAGAGAACAGGAGAACGAGAAATAAAAAGGATGAAATTTTAATGGTATCTTTATTAGATCATTTTGACATCTATTTCTTTATTTTATAAAAAAATCCAAAGAGCATTAGTCCACAAATATTTTTTTTTCTTATGCTGACTACAATTTAGAATATATACTATGTTCATTGTTGTCAGAACCGGACCGGCCGGTTCGACCGTCGACCTGGGCCTAGTCCAGTCCTGGTTCGATGTAAAAACTAGAAAAGGAGTTGGACCGGTCAAAATCGATCAAAACCGGTCAAGAACCGGAAAAATAACGGTCGAACCGCTTGAACCGGCCATTTTCAATGAACCAGCCGGTTCAAGCAAAAAAAAAAGAAAAAAAAATGGGTTGAAAAGAGAGAGTGGGCTTTGAAGATTAATGGGCCATGAATAAAACTATAGTTAAAAGCCTTTTAAATCAATTTTTATTTCTTTTTCATTTTTTAAATTATAAAAGAATTTTTTTCTTGATATTTGTGTTTTATAAATAATTATTTAAGATATATGTTCATTAATATTTTTTGTATCAAATAAAATGTTAATTGATCATAACTTTTGAAATTAAATTTAATTTTTTTCATATTTAATCATTTATTTATGACTCTTTTATCTAAATAATAAATTATATTTTAATTTAATATTTTTTAATAGTATCTGATTCGATCATCTGGTTTAATCAGTTCAACCGATTTGACGTTCGGTTCGGTTCTGACAACATTTGTAACGCCCCCAAATCAGACCTTGCCACCTGACAATAATCTTGACTTTGGAGACGCTACTACACAATATCATTACTTGTAGTTTGACCATTGACTGGTCAACTAAAGGGCCACATCATACAAATACTATTTATGAAAACTAAACACCTCTACTATATATAAAATACTCAGTCTGTTTCATCAATTCCAATAAGAGACTATCATCCAACAATAAACTATAACATAATACTAAAACAATAGAGTTCATCATCCATTCCTTGATAAAAACACAAGACTTAATCTTAGAC
>LTAE01009644.1:3491-14259 GCA_001647135.1 Pontederia paniculata
TATATATATATATATATATATATCATTATAATAAAATTTACCGAATAAAATATTATTTAATATTATAAAAAATGAGTTTAATATAGGTATTCTCTATTTAAGTAGGGAGCCCGTGTTACCTATATTTGATGTTAAATCTATGATGAAAATTTAATTTTTTTTTTTTATTTTTTTTTTAAATTTATCAATCGTACATTATGTATTCTATGATTAAAAATGTAAGTAGTACGGGAATCACAACCATTTTTTTCATAAAAAATATATAAAGTTAATAAACATTATTTCCAACCACGGGACTATGAAGGTCATTTAGTGAAAGTAAAAGGGTATTATGGTTATTCAGTTACGCCGTTCAAACGATTCGTACGGTTGGTAGGGAACGGATATTAATTACCTTCCCTTCCGCTCCGCTCCCATTTTCCTATCTCGTGTTCCATTTGCCTATTTTGTCTCTGTTTCCTTTTAAGATTTAAAACATTCTTCCGGTTTCTTCTCGGTCGCTCCACTTTCTCTCTCCTCTCCCAAAGAAAAAATAATTAAAAATTTAAAAAGAAGGGCCTAAATAATTGGAGATTGCAAAGAAGCAAGCAATTGGTAATATTTTTGTTTGGATTCTTCTCCATTGTTGTCTTCCATTTTTTCTTCCTTGATGTTTTTTTTGTTTTATTTTCGTTTTGGCGTAGTTGAAAGCGTTATGTGAAATCTGCTTAGGATTTCGGTTAGATTTCCTTTGCATCCCTCTTATTTCGTGAGAAAAAAAGTTGCAAAATTGATGGTGTCGCTCGTCATTTTTGTAAAGAGTTCTTGTTTTAACTTCATTTGATCCACTGCGCTTGATTCCGTAGTTTGGGGCAGATTTGGTGGAATTGTAGTAGAAGTTGAACCGCGCGGAGTTGTAGGCATCTACCTTTGTTGTTTGTGCCGTCAATGCTGGATTGAGAAGATCTTTTCGGAAGACTAAAAGGTGGTTAGATTCTTCCTTTGTGTATTTTCAATTGTATTATGATTGTTCGTTGTTCAATTTATAATCTTATCTCTCCTTCATTTTGCTTATTTCTCAAATAATTGAAAGATATACGTAGATATCTTAGATGCTGGACTTTTTATATTTGCATAGGGTACTGGAATAAGTCTAGTTCTTCTTGTGGTGAGAAATGAGAAAGACAGGTATGATTTTGATGCCATATCTTTCATTTTTATCAGATACTTGTTAGGTTTATGGTACAGAGTGGTTTTCGAGAAGTTAAATGACGGGCTTAATCTATCAAAATGCTAAGATAGCAACCGTTCCCGATTTATTATTGCCATTCAGTTTGCAGCAATTGGGGTAAAATCAGTGCATCTCCTAAAGTTTGTGCTAGGGAAAGTTTTCCTGGTGAACCTACAAAGAAGAAAATCACTCGGTGGCCTATGCTTTAGAGGTGTTCTTGATGTGCTGTAAATTGTATTGCAGATCTTTATAATCATGTGTTGTTATAATATGCATGTATGTTCCATGGAGTTAATATGGATAATCTTAGTGTTATGGCACAATTTGTGGAATTAATTTCTTGGATGAAACTAAAATGGGTGACACTTGTGACTTTTGTTTATAGAAACATTTGTTTTTATTGTTAAATTCTCATAATAGGCTTTGTTCTACATTATGTTGATTATCTCTGTATTGTGCATGTCTTCTCCCTTGGGTAGAAAATTTAGCCTACTAAGGAATGACCTTGAATTTTCTACTTGCTTTTGGAACCCAAAGTTAGTTTGAATTACCTTTTTCCCAAATTTATGAAATATTCATTTCAAGTACAATCAACAATCTCCTTTTCATTTCCTCTTTCTGTGAAACCTTTGCATACCCTTGTCCTATTTTTAGCTCGATGAGCTAACTTTCTTTCATGAAGGGTAGGGATGAATTCATCCTTTGCATCTGTATCTAAAGAACTGTTTTTCATGCTATTGGAACGTTTTAGTGTAAAAAATGTAGTGTAATACTTTATAATAAAAAAAATGTTTAGACTCCGTGTACCTAATATAAAGGTACACTGGATGGTTTAATTGATATGCTGATATATAGATTGCTTAATGCCTGCATCTTTTTATTATGAAAAACAGGATTTAAGTGACTTAAAAAAATGTGTATGTGTGGGATTTAATAACATGTACTTTCAGCAATGAAGATGAGGGGTGCATAATGTTCAACAATTTTGGCCTATGTTTGAGTCCTCTAATTGATGGCATACTGGTTGCATCTACCTTATTTTCTTTAGCAGTATATGTAGTGTTAGAACAATTATTTTTAGCGAGGACAATAGTGGTACTGATAGATTGCAGGTACTGAAGATCTATTAAGATATTGTTTTGCAAATTTGATCAGTTTTTCCTTCTGAAAAAATTTTCAGGTCTTGGATTGATAATCATATCAATAGTTGACTTTTCCTAACTCGTGCTTAAGAGAGAATGAAAAAGGAGGGACTTTTTGCATCCCGTTCACTACATGATGTATCTTAATTTAACAAAGAAGCAGACCTCTAAAAAGCCATCTCCTGTTATTCAGTCTAGACATATGGATGAAGCACCCTCACTCTCTGCAGACGCCAAGTTTGTCAGCAAAAAGGAACATGGTCATCACCAATCTAGAACGTCCATTGGGCAGCTTCCTTTTGCACCTCCAAACTGCAACATTGATGAACTTCTTGAGTGCCCAGTCTGCAACAATGCAATGTTTCCACCAATACAGCAGGTGCGACATGAATTATGTTATATTTCCAACTTTAAAATTTTAATATCTTATATGTGCTTAGAAAAGTATGTGCATTGTAGGCGTGCAGAACTTGTGACATTTATTTGGTTGTCAACTTTTTCCCTTTTCATTCTTTTATCTGTATGATGCTTCCAACAATTATATTGTGTGGCCTTAGCAATTAATTATTATTGTCAGCAGTCATATTGGTGTTTAACATCAGCCAAGCTTTTATATTATTAATCATCAAAGAAAGATGTTTGTACTCGTGAACTATTTTGCAAAGTATCCTTTTCCCCTAAGCCCCATAATTCCACTTTTTGCAGTGTCCAAGTGGGCATGCTCTCTGCTCCTCATGTAGAAAAAAAATAAACAACAAATGCCCTATATGCAGAAAGGAAATGGGTGATATAAGATGTTTGGCATTGGAGAAACTTGCTGCTTCTCTCCATTTACCCTGTGAATATCACCATCTAGGCTGTGACAAAATGTTACCTTATTATAGCAAGCTGCAACATGAAATGCAATGCATTTACCGCCCCTATACATGCCCTCATCTGGGATCAGATTGTCCTTTCCAAGGAGACATTCCTGCTTTATTGTCTCATATAAAAGAGCACCATAAAGTGGACATGCAAACTGGATGCACCTTCAACCATCGCTATGTAAAACAAGATCCATGCTCAGTGGACAATGTCTCATGGACGCTAACAGTAAGTGCATTTTTGTTTACTTACAGTAGCACATTGAACTACGGCACTCCTTATAATTGAAATTTTATCCGCTTCTCTTATTTCTAAGTCCTTCAATTGTATTCATAAGATTTTATTTTCTTCCCAGCTTTTCAACTGCTTCGGGCACTATTTTTGTCTTCATTTCGAGGCATTTTCTTTAGGATGTGAGCCAGTATATATGGCTTTCCTCCGATTCATAGGTGAGGAATCTGAAGCTAGGAAGTTCAGCTATTGCCTTGAGGTTGGAGGTAACGGACGAAAATTGCTATGGCAAGGTGTGCCACGAAGCATCCGGACCCAACACAAGACGGTACGGGATAGCCATGATGGTCTCATAATTCACAGGAGCCTCGCACTCTATTTCTCGGGTGGTGACCACAAGGAGTTGAAGCTGAGGATTACAGGCAGGATATGGAGAGAAATTTGAATGTGGAAAGCTTCTTATTATAGTTCAAGGGTTCTTTAATTTGTATCTTTTTTTCCTTTTCACTCCACGATAGTCTGAGGTCCGCAGATAGGCTCAAAGGAAACTAGAGAAGGATGCAACATCAAACCAGTAAATTTGCAGGTGATTTTGTTATTGTAATACAGATGCTGAGGAAGGGTTGATAACTCATGATACATGGCACAGGCTCAGTGCAAGAGAAGTGTTTCGTATCCTCAGGAGGACTTATGGACGTTTCCTCAGTTGTATCTTATGTACTCTGACTCGTTAATTTTTTCTTTAGAGTTTAAAGTTAGTTGGGATAAAAAAAAATTTACCTCTACTATAAACTTAGTAAACTAATAACCAACTTATTGCTTCGTATTGTCGAGATCAACTTTTCCAATTGCATCTTATTCCTTTCAACTGTTTAATGGAACCGGTACGTAGGTAATCAGCAAGGTTCATCCAAAACTGTGGCTTTAATTAATTGACCTTGTCTATGTGTAGCTCAGCAAAGATATGCTTTAAATAATAAAGTTGATTAATAAAAAACAAATATTTGATTGACCTACATGTATTATTAGCATAATTTGAGTTTTGCTTTTTGGCCAATTTCAATGCATATTCTGAATTTGTTGCATGATCTTGCATGCAGCGAATAGGGATGATGTGTCTAGAATTTGACCTAAGATCACATAAGATATCAAGCATCTTACCATGTCATGCTGTTCACAACATGTCGTTAATTAATTGTGAGCTCTCTGTGTGCTCTGTTTTTGGTCGGTTGCAGACGTGCGTTTATTTGTTTTATTTTCTTCAAAGTTGGCGTCTTCCAATTGCCATCTTTTTTTTCCTATTTTTCTAGAATTAGCAATTTAAACCAAAAATTGATTTTATAAATATAATAATTAATTATTTAAGGAAGTGACGCCATACGAACTGAATAATTAATTTTAGACACGGACAGAACAAAGGAATTTCTAGGTTATTCGGGACACTTCCGAAGTTTTTCTTTTTCTGAAAGATACTTATCAACAAGAAATGACTATGATTTTGGTTTCACAAGAAGAATATGAATAGGGTGACCTGTTGAATATATTTTTTTTGTTTATGCAGAATGTAGATCAACATATCTGAGATTTTTAATAACTTATTTTATTGTATATCCATTTATGTTTTTTCTTAATTTACTGTTCTATGTGCTAGAACTCGAGAATTATGAATCAATTACAAAAGTGTACAAGTGGAATAAGAAACCTTGGGCGCTTACATCTTTTTTTTACAATGCATTAAATATTTTAATATGAGTAAGCAACATTGACTTGTCCATCTTTCTCATATTTATATATATTTCATTGCCGTTCATTTCACGACAATTTAATTTTTCTTCCTTCATGGGTTAAAATATATAAAAAAAAGTATCAAAAATTCGAAAGGCTCAAATTTAAATCTTATATTTTAAAATATTAGTAAAAAATATTTAATAATTAAATTAATTAGATAATTATATTATTTTATTTATTAATATTTATTTTATTTATTGACTACAACTACTACGTAAAAATACGTATATATCTATTTTATTTTAAAAAGTTGGGGGTCGAGTCCTTTGCATGTCGATCCATGTTGAATACATAAAAGAAAGAAAAATAATATGCTCCCTCTTTAGCACAGGCGTAAACAAAAAAAATATAAAAACGTTCAAAGTTAATTTCATTATATTATAAAAAATATATAAATTTAGAAAATTCTATATTAATTTTGGATTTTCAATGCTTATGCAAATAATTACTAAAAATAGCAAAATCATTTAAGTTATAGATAGTTGATATTAAAATTTATAACGTACAATTGATGGTAAAATATATAAAATATCGTCCTAAAAATCATTTCAAAGTTTGGTAACTTTTCAAAATTATATATATATATATGTAATCACCTACTTTCGCTTTATTATTTTTTCTTCATTAACGAGGAAGTTCGATTTTGTATTTTTTATTCAATCCATACCTAGTAAAAGAAAAACAGCGTTAATTTTGAAATAGTTTTTGACACTATAATATTCTAATTAGAAATTAATGACCTTCACGTGATAAAAGAAAATTCCAACGGCACAAAATAAAATTATAAATCGCAATGAAAACAAAGTCAGTGGCAAATGGGGAAACAAATTTCTTAAGTCTTAAACCTAAAGAAAACATATGGAAATTGCTTCTGTTAGAATAAAATTTTGAATTAATTTGGGCATTTTTCTACGCGTTTGATTTCCATTTTTATTTCAGTTCCTAGTTCTAAGTCAAATGAAGCCCAATGTCTATATAGATGCGGCTTTGCATTCAAGTAGACGCTAAAAATTCTTTAGCTTTTTTTTCGAGTTCTTCCTCCCCGCGAAGCGCCAAAGGTAAGGTTTTGCGATCGCAATTTGGAGAAAAAGAAAACAAAAATTTGCTCCAAGTTCTTTCTCTGTGATCGATTGTCGAAGAAAGATTGGAGTTCTATTTCTGGTATTAGCGTCCCATGTTTAGCTCATTTTTTTTCTGATCTATCGGTTTTGATGCCTTTGCCGTCCTTGTTTTTTTTTAGATTTTTTTTGCTGCAATTGCTAGATGGCTGGTTTTCTTATATGATTCCTTCTCTGAGTTTGGCAACAAGTTTGTTTCTTTAGGATTTTTGGGAGTATGTTGTGTTTAATGGAGGAAGGAACATGCCATATGGTGAAATTTTGACAATTTAGAGAATTGTTTCTGTTGTCCCTCTTGTGTTTGGTTTAAGATTTGGATGCAGTAGCTTTGTTCGAAGTGTTCAACATTTCTATGATTGAGGGTTTGAGTCATAAAAGTAATCATTTAGTATGTTGCCCGCCAAATGTTTGTGAATAGTCATGTATTTGTTTAGGCCCTTATTCTCTGATAGAATTCATGGTAAGTTTATCAAACTTAAGCATTTGTCTAGCAAAAACTGGAAAAAGAGATTAATGAATTTGAAGCCGGCTACAATTGTTGATTTGGTAATTAAACTAAGCAGAATGTTAGACCAAAAAGTGGCTCATTTTTCTGCTTGGAACAAATATTTCACTGTTGTTATGGGACTTGAAGTGATTTTGTTGTCTAAGTACTCTAGCATTTAACTTTTTCTCGATAGATGGATACTAAAAGCCGTAACTTCAGCTTGTTAGTTTTGGGCGCAAATCAAATCGAGTTAACTCCCTTGTTATATCATTTGAAAAGTAAAGAGACTTTGTTTTCTAGTCTAAAATGGACTCTTGGTCTTGTGATATCTTATTTTTATCTTTTACTGTTGCCTGGATGTGTAAAAGTTAGTCTAGGTTGACCAAGCTATTTGGCCTATACTTTTGTTATCTAATCATTAAATTCATATTTCTTTGCAAGGTTATGTGTGTCTGCATGAGTTTTTTTATTTGCAATGAATAAGCGAGCTTCCTGGAAGAATTCATGCTTGTTTCTAAGATTTTTTTTCTCTTTGTTAAATCCATAAATAATGTTTTCATGCAGAACCATCTATCATGAATGACCTTGATGGACGTGCATCACTCATGATTGTTTCTGATCTTGATCAAACAATGGTAAGGTTCATGCAGTTTATTTGAAGTGCAAGATTTGCTTTATTAACATTTCTGTTTTGTTATTTGAATTTGCATGTCCGTCTTCTTCAGGTTGACCATGATGATCCAGAAAATCACTCTTTGCTGAGATTCAATGCATTATGGGAATCATCATACCGACATAATTCTTTGTTAGTTTACTCAACTGGGAGATCTCCTACACTGTACGAAAAACTTAGGAAAAACAGACCTTTATTGACCCCTGATATCACAATAACATCAGTTGGCACAGAGATTATGTATGGCGAGTCAATGGTACGTGATGATAGTTGGGAGAAATATTTGGATCAAAAGTGGAATAGGGACATTGTCGTTGAGGAAACTGCACAGTTTCCTCAACTCTCGTTGCAGGTATATTGGACTACTGATTTCTAGTTGTGTAGCATATTTTCGGAAAAAATAATCATGTGATTCAGTTGTGAAATATTTAATCTATGTGATGTGGATGCAGTTGGCAACTGAGCAACGCCCACACAAGTTGAGCTTTAACTTACAGAAGGATCATGCCGATGAGGTGATGAAGACCCTACACGAGCGTCTGGCCAGACGTGGGGTAAGAATTCTTGAGATGTATTTCAATCATATAAATAATTTAATAAATCTTATGCAGATTGATTGATCTAATTTCTCAATTTTGTTTTCTTGTTTGTCATCAGTTAAATGTGAAATTTGTTTATAGTTGGGGTATAGCATTTGATATACTACCACAAGGTGCTGGCAAAGGACAAGCTTTGTCGTATTTGATTAAGAAGTTCAGGTCAGATGGAAATCTACCTAACAATATTCTTGTTTGTGGTGACTCTGGCAATGACGCAGAGCTCTTCAGCATACCAGATGTATATGGTGTGATGGTCTGTTTCATTTTCGTATTCACTCTTACAACAATCTCTTTCAATAAAATTCGAAATGATTTTATGAGTTCTCTTTCTTGTTATTTTCAGGTTAGAAATGCACAAGAGGAATTGCTTCGATGGCATGAAAAACACAATATAAACAACACTAGAATCATTCATGCAAAGGAAAGGTGTGCTTCAGCAATTGTTGAGGCCATAGGCCATTTTGGACTCGGGCCTAATATCTCTCCCAGGGATGTCATGGATTTGTCTAGTTTCAAGGCTGATCATTTCAACCCTGGGCATGAAGTGGTTATTTTTTACTTGTTGTATGAGAGATGGCGTCGAGCCGAAGTAAAAAACCCCGAGTTAATCATTCAGAATATGAAAAGTGTCAGTGTAAGCCCATGTAACTCAAAATTTGTCTCCTTTTTGTTGCCTCATATCAAGACTGCATGAATATCGTTACTTAGAACTTTGGTGTTTGGAGCACACGACAACAGAACATTTCTCATAATATACTAATGGAACGAGTTTCTGTCAATTTTTTTATGGTACTAATAAAGTTTTCTTGGCTATCCTCTTGTCTGAAATATTAGTCATAGCCTGTAAATGAGTGCATAGTTAGTTTGTTTCTTTTTAACTCTTCATATCATGTTGTCTTGTATATAGTCTTAATTGTTTATTCTTTTTTATGGACCTGTAAGTGTTTATTATCGCAGTATTCAAGTGGAATCATCGTCCATCCCTCTGGAGTTGAGCGTTCTCTTTGGCAGTGCATAGATTTATTTTCACCATATTATGGTGACAAACAAGGAAAGATGTTTAGAGTGTGGTTAGATAGAGTGTCATCTTCTCAAATTGGTTCAGATGCGTGGCTAGTCAAATTCGATAAGTGGGAGCTTTCAGGTAACCCTTTCTACTTTTGTCTTCATCTGATAGGGACTTCTTATTCTGTCACAATTCTATTAAGCCTTGGTTCTCATCTTTCAAAAATGTTATGTTCAGGCGAATAGAGTTGTCTGCTAAGATTATGTTAATTTTTAATCATGCATAGATTTCATTTCCCAACTTCGACATTGCAGATGAAGGGCGGCATGGTTGCGTAACCACAATCTTGTTGCAGTCAAAGGTATTATCACTGTGTTTCTACTCTACTCCATGTTATATGATATTTCTCAGAGCTTTCTAACTCGCATATCTTGCAGCCTGAAACTCAAGAAGGATTTCTTTTGGTGCATGTTCACCAGACGTGGCTGGAGGGATATGCTCTAGAAGATCAGAATGCCTGGATTTTCTAACAATCCCAGAAAAGTTCCATTTAGATTATCCAGATTCAGAACATGCTCGCAAAAAGTATAAAGACTAAAATAGCCCAAAAATTCTGAATGTGCAAGGAACAAAATCGTAGTCAAGTGACCCACAATTTGACTTGTAAACAGATACTTCGAGTTCAACATGGAATTCAGTCGTTCATCTTTACTACTTTGAATGTACCGTGTTCACTTTATATCCATTTTTACTTTTGAATCGTTTAGTGCTGGAAGTGATCCCTAATGTCAAAATTGATTAGATAAATAAAAAAATATGCAAGTGTTTTTCCTCTACATTTTCGTGTGTATTTTCATCTGTCTCGTTTTATGTTGTCCGCAAACTGTTGGGAAGATGCTTTTAGAAGTTCAAGCTTTCATCAGGTTCTTCTGATTATACCTTGTTCTTTCGAACTTCGAATGCACGATCTTGCAGTCTTACGAAATCTTGCAGTCTTCATAAATAATCATGCAATGTTAACATTTTTCTAAAATATAATAGGAATATGCCATTATTTATTTTTTTTAAATACTAAAATGATATAAATAACGTTTTATAGTCGTTACTTTAGAAGTCCATTAAATAACTTATATTTTAAGTCATTGTACTAAATTAATAGTTATAGACTCTGTTTGACATGTATTAGCGGTTAATAGCGAATAGCGATTAGCGACTATAGTTTAGCGATTAGCGGTAGCGACTTAATTATTAAAATTAATAAAAGTGTTTGGCAAATATAGCGTTTGAATCAATCAGCAAATGTAAAATGACTAAAAAGGATACAAATAATTATTTAAATAATTTGCATTAATATATGCACCATAAATTTAATAACACATTTTTATTTTAACTATTTAATACTAATAAATAATAATAAAATAAATAGTTGACCAAATAATTTATAAATGAATAAAATAATAATAAATAATAAAATGATCATGTAGTTTAAAATAATAAGTGTATAATACAAATAGTAACTAATATTAAAATATTTGAGGGTATATCTGGAAATAAATTTCAATACGCTTGTAGCTACCCTAGATGTTGGTCTTTCAAGCGTCTCAAAACGCTGAGTTCTAATCGCTTGTCGCTACTATTAATTATGCTTAC
>LTAE01009645.1:3820-18203 GCA_001647135.1 Pontederia paniculata
TTTTATTATTATTATTATTATTATTATTATTATTATTATTATTATTATTATTATTATTATTATTATTATTATTATTATTATTATTATTATTATTCAAGAACTAATTGATTGGCAATAACATTATCAATGATTAGTTTAGTTTATGTAACGTTATTAAATAACTTTAGTTAATTTATAACAATTAATCCATGATAAATTATAACTGACCTCTAAAATTAATAATCCTATATCATAATCAGTATGTTGATTAATTGCATTTGAGATATGATTAATACTAATAAATTTTTGGATATTACAAGATCGTTCAAGAGGTTATTTGCTTTGACGCAAGAATCATGCATCAATGAAATTTTACAACGATTTCATATGGATAGTTGCAAACCCATTAATACTCATGTTTTAAGAGATGAAGTCTTGAGTTTCAATGTGTCCCAAAACTCAGGAGGAACAAAAATAAATGTCCTTTGTTCCCTATGCGAATGGAGTCTGGGTATGCGATGTTGTGTACTCAACAAAACATATATTATATCGTGAGTCTAATGACACAATATCAGACAAACCCATGCTATCACGGAGGAAGCTTACAACTTTCTAGATATATGAACGTCGATTGGGTAGGCGATGTTGACGGACAAAAGTCCACCTTTGAATATGCTTAGCAATGATGCTATAACATAGATTAGCAAGAAGCATAATTGTGTAGCATTCTCTACTATAAAAGAAAAATTCATAGAATGTTTAGTTGTAGTGTGAGAGAATTTGTAGATAAAAAGGTTCCGTCAACACTTACGCTTCGCAAATTGATGCAATGAAGAAACCAATATCATAATGCGACAATCAGTTGAGTATATATTCAGCATAAGATGGTTGTTGATCCGTTCATCAATCCATTATCTACACAAACTTTTTTGATACATGCAAATGCACTAGGTTTGTGTAGGATGTAAAATGGAAATAAAATATCATTGTGATAAGTTATCATTATACATGTGTAGTACGCCAATCACCATGAGTTTACTCTCACATGAGTAAATTCCTCTAACGCTTAGAAGATAGTTAACCAATAAGAAAGAAATGTTTTAGACAGAGATATTTATTTTGTAAAATGATTTAAAATCACTTTGACATGTTTGAGATAACATAAACATGAGTTTCAATAACTCCATGTAGCATGATAAAAGAGTAGCTAGACATAAGTATCAACCTGATGTCAAAAGATGGCGAATAGTTTGTGAACTAAAGCCCAACACCAGAGGTGAGTGATTGGACTTAATTTGTGTGGTGTGTATTTTATAGAGTTTAGATAGACACTCCTTCGGTGGGAGTTTCATCCGTAGTACTTGTATTTTGTGTCAAAAATGCTAAGTCGACCTTGATATATGATGAAATATCTTCATCATGGTGTGAGTCTCTTTAGATTTATGAGCTTATGTGTACCCTTAGACTCTTGATTATGCTTCAAGATAATGTGTTATTGTCTGCTTCTTCAGCGGGGTACTTACATGCCAAAAGTGAATGGCCCATCGAGCAACATCTAGGAAAATAACTAATCTATGATTGATAAGTATGAGGGCAAGACAAAAAACTATAATGAGTTGCATGAAAATTTTGTATACGATTGACCGAATATTTTATCTTTGTGAGGGATAAATAATTTTGCATACAAAATTGATTACCTGCAGAGTCAAACACAAGGATTTGGACTATGCAACAAGACTAATCTAGAGTACAACGAGTACATAATATTTGAGCAATTATTTAAGTCATAGTCTTGTCTCAAAAAGTTTGTAGAATAACAATGTGAGTCATAGCCTACGCCTACAAAATATTTGAGTTATTATGTTTTTTTTCTAACAAGTCATAACCTAGCTCATTGATAGAGCGACATATTTTTTCTCTAAGGGTCGTGACAAGGCTCTCAAGTCGATCAAGTAATTATGAATAGTTAACAAGTATTGATAGTAGGCTCTCATAATTGTGTTGTACTTGTACTCGTGGGTCGACTCATCTATCACATTAAGACAATTAATAATAAACAGTCGTCCATTGCATGCAAGTGGGAGATTGTTGGGCCGCCTGCAATGACCTTATGGAATTTGCATTGTGCACGACCCAACAAGGCCATCCATATGACAAGCGGGAGTTGTTTGGATCCTGTATCTCATCACACCAGCGAAAGGACATGGGCAGGACTTACGACCTCTGTCCCCAAATTGCATGATGCAACATGGATGATTGTTCATGTGCCACATGGTATATAAAAGGATATACACTAGTGTATTGTTACACAAATTTCGAGGCAGAAAAATTAATGTTCCATATTAGTTCCTTCAAATATTTGAGTTGTAATATTCTCAAATTTCAAAACAAAATAGTAAAATGATAAAAGAGATAAGATATGATCTGATTAGGCTTAGAAATATGATATGTATGAGTCAAAGTCAAATTGTTATCCTAATATTTTCTAATCAGTTTAATATTCCTAGTCCTATCCTAATTAGTTTCTAAAGGACTCCTAATCAAATATAAGTTAACCCTAAAGAGTTCTAATCACATTCAAACTCCATCTAGAGGATTTTTCTTTTCCTAAAAATAATTCACAATACCTTCTCTCTTCTCACAATTTTTCTACCTCCCTCTCCTTCTCTCCTCACGACGTCAAATCATCATGAAGTGGAAAAGGACAACAGATTGTGTCACACCTAGACGCGGGATGTGTTGCACCTAGGAACGAGATTGAATCATATTGATAATGAAAAGGGGGCAAAATAGATCGTGTTCATAGGAGATGCGGGTCGTGTTTCCCCCTAACTACAACAACACGAGATGAGAGAGAGAGAGAAACATATCGTGTTTGAGTATGAACAGACCAAATGAGGAATCATGAGGATTGCAAAAAACATACCATGTTCGCATAGGACACAAACAATGTCACACCTACATGAGAAAGTCCTAACGAAGCTAAATTATGATCCATGAACTCCTCTATATAAATCACCCACAAGTCACTATTTCCCCTAGCACCCATCAGAAGTCTTCTCTCCCTTGGCTGATGGATTATAGGCGAAGAAGAATCACGAGCAAGGAACGAGAAGAACAAGCAAGGATAAGGAAGAAGATGATCAATCGACGAGAATCAAGGCATGAAATTAGGAGAATCAACTTAGAGTTTTCATATGTGTATGATAAGATTTTTATGAAGATTGAAAGTAGATTAGGGTCCATGAAATGAAGTTATAATAATTAAGATGATAGCTAATTGTGTAAGTCAACCTAAAGTCCGAACATAGACTGTGTCCTAAACTGACACGTTTTGCGTTCAATGACACGTGAACAGCCGCGTCGCTGGATGCGGTTGTGTCCCTCACATAAAATTGGAACATGGGAAACATGCCACATCACCCCTAGACACTAATCGTGTTCCCTAGATCGAAGACAACGTCATCACCCTGACACAGGTTGTGCCGTTTTCTAACCCAAACTATCTCCAACACGATGAAACCCTAACCTGAAAATGATTGTGTCATCTTGGCGCGGTCCATAAGCAAGTACAAGATGTGGGTCGCGTCCTGACTAATTATTGGTTGTGTACTTAAAACAACAGAAAAATGGACCATGTCCAATTTTGACGGGAGCCATGTTCCTTTATAGTTGTTAAATAGGAATTTTGCGACTTTATTCTATCATACTTGTTTACTTATCATGTTGCTTTATTTAAAGATGGTTGTATAAGTCATGACCTAGAAAGGAGATGATTCCAATGTTTAACAGGGTTAAAATGAATAATACATGTGATTAAATTTATCTATGAAAGACATAAGTTGGTTCCCAACGAATTGTTAATGACCAGAAGTTTCCTTTGGTAACTAAGGGTTCCTTCGAGGACTAGTGTCAATTCTTTTCAGGAATTGAGGGTTCCTTTGGGTACTAGCACCAATTCCTTCAGGAATTGAAGATTCCTTCGAATACTAGTATTCATGAGTTTTATTGGGTCTAGGTGTGACCCAAGATCTAGCTAGCCTTAATAGCATCGGGATCAAAACTAATAACCTTCATGATTGGTACGTAAAAGCTCATTATTGATAGTTAATGATTGACTAATCTAAGACAAGATAAGTAGAAACCTTTAAATATGGTCCTAAGTTAAATGTGACTTGCATATATTGAACAAAGAGGATTATGGGAATCATGAAGTAAATATAATTGATATTCTTATCACCGATGGATCAATAAAAATGAAAGAAAATATGTAAAGTAATGTGAAAATGGGGCTTGAACACTGTTATATATTTGTAATTGATATTTGAAATGAAAAAGAGCAAGGAGAAAATAAACTTGTAAAAATGGAATTATTGGTTATAAGTTATTTTTCCTTATCATATTTTCACATATGGTTTACTTGAATTATTATCCTATACTTATTGAAGTTTGGAGTTTTATTGAATTGTCTCCCTACTTTTAATCGTACAGGTGAACATGATACCAATTAGATGATGGCATATGCGATGTGAACGATCGTGAGGTGGCATCTTGCACATGAATAATCTAGATTGAGTAAAAAATACTTTTATTATGCTTTTCTTTTACTAAACGATGTAAAATAATATTTTAATTGGATAAATTTTTGGATTGGATATTTTATTTTAAAATATTAGTATTCGCATTTTATGTTATGGTAAAAAAAAATAAGTTTGTAATATTTTTAGAAGAGCATAGTGTACTTTTGGAGGCGTTACAGGAAGCTATGAAATTTGTGTTATAAGTGCACAAGACTTTGTTCCCAATGACCAGAAGAGGCCGACCTGATGTGTGAAAAATCCTTGAGCACATCTTCATTTCCAATGCAATGAAGTAGTTCATAAACATCATTGAATGATATTTGTTCCTATATATATATATATATATATATATGTATATATATATATATATATATATATATATATTATTGAAAAGTAGTAAGAAGATAAGATATCTTTTTCACTTAGAAAAATATTTCTCCTAAGTTATATATAACTTCGTAGTTAGTCGAAAATTTTATTAATTGTTACCTATTGAAAAGTTAGGGACTAAAGTTTACTGAAAAACATCACACAAATAAACATAGCCTAGTATATGATTTTAAATTTTCAAGTTTTTCTGCGACCAATTTGGTGCCCAATTTTATTAAGTAGCATTGCGATAACGTATTGTTTTTTTATGGTGTAATTTCGATATTCTAAAATTTATTAATCTTGTAAAATTCAACATAAGATGAAAGCATTTAAAAAATGATGCTTTCAGAGTTGAACCAAATATGCTTTTTTTATTTTTGTTTGTTGTTTTCAGGAAATAGTTGTTTAATTGTTTAAATAGATGTTCATTAAATAGTCATTTTTTACTTTAGTTGGTAAAAAAAGATTATGTGAGAATACTTAAAAGACTAATCATTTGCCGACACAGTATTCCATTCACTATTTTACTAACCTATTTTAATATGTGCAATGATTGAAAATTGAACATTATCGACCAAACTGGCAAAAACATTATCGAAGTTTGACAAAAATAATTATTGGATTCAACCAATTAATTCAATAAACAATATAAACTCTTTTCAAGTTGTCAAATTCGACTCCATAATTTCTCACTAATTCGAATGATGGTGTAAATTTGGGGCTCAAATTTAAAATTTGCTAACCAATCGAACAAAATGTCATCGACAATTATTAGTGCAAAGGTAAAAATGTTGTCCTGTCACCTGCAAATGCACATTTATTATCGTCATATAATCATTATATACTATACAAAATAGTCATCTAATGACACATTTATTTTAGCAGAGACGCATGTATTGTGTCCTTAACACATTCACCGACACTATAGAAAGCGTCCCAGTACTTGGCATCTTAAAAAATTTTAAGGACGCAGATAAATGTATTTTTATCTAGCGTTCCTAATATTGAGACATTATAAAATACGTCTTTATCAATCGTTGATACCTTAAGGACACAATTGCATGTGTCGTTTATATTATTAACATAAAGACACATTTATATACGTCGTTAGTAAGTGTCCGTAAATAAGGACACTTTTAATTATGCTATAAGTGTCACCAACATAAGGACACTTTTAGATGTGTCCCTAATAAGTGTCGATCATATTACAATACCGATTCAATGTGTGGTCAACAAGTGTTGTTATTATAAGGAAGCTAAATTATGTCAGCATCAAGCGTCGATAACTTAAAGACATTATTCAATGTTGTCTTCAAGCGTCTCTATCGTAAGAACATTATTCAATGCGTCATTAGATATGACGCTATTATTTTATAGATAAAAATAATATCAAATGTAAGAACACTTTGTTAATGTATTTATTTATATTATAGTTATATTAAACACATAATTTAAACATTTCAAATTACATGCTATACAAGTTTTACAATCACATATATTTTGCAAAGTTAAAATTTTTCAAGTTAAAATTTTCCAAATTAAAAGAATATCAATTGGAGTAACAATAAAAACTATTGTATCAACTTTAAATATATTTATTTGTCACTGAGCATCAAATATTCATAAAGTAATATTATAAAAGATTGTCTACATGATAAGACATCTGAACTAGATAAAATGACTAATCTAAAATCCTCAATGACAATGAAATTTGAGTTTGCATTTTTCCAATTTAATTCCTTCATTCATGCCCATGTTCACATAAAAAGAACTAATAATTAATTGAACAAAATTAATATTAAATCAGAACGAACAGAAATAGTCGGATCAGATAAATATGGATGAGATAGAAAAAATTAATCCAAGACTATGACTAAGAACAGTATATTTAAACAATATTAAATCAGTTTTAAAAAAAATATAGACAATATAAAAAATATCCAATTAATTTACAAACAATAACATCCAAGAGCAGATCAAATCTGATTAAAGGACTATAAAATATAAAAAATAAAAAAGAATATGATTGAATCATATCAATAATAACAAAAAATATTGCATATCAGTTTTAACAATCAAGAATAAATAGAGACCAAATCAAATCTAATTAACATATGACTTTGACTAAGGTTAAATTTTTTTTACAAGATCAAATCAGATTAAAAGAATTAGATCTACGGGCAAGATAAAATCAAATCAAATAAATTTGGGGTTGTGCTAGTATCATGGGGTAGATCAAATTATCTTAAAATATATGGACGAATGTTATTTATTTGCTACAGTAAATTAGAAGAATAGTGCACCAGTGTTGGAAAAAACCGTTTGGCGTCGGTGATGGCGACGAGGTGCACAGCGTTGTGGGGGACTTAGTGGCAAATCATGCATATCGTCGGGCGATCCTGTTGACGGTTGGATTAGATGATGATAGGCGCAACCGAGAAACACTGTTGATGGACGAGCGATGGTTGTAGCGACGATGCCCGCCAGGAGAGACGAAGAACGCAGTGGGGTCATTTGGCATCATCGACTAGATCCAGCGAGCGTGACAATCTTGACTCTCCTACTGTCGTATGGGGATCGATCCCCTGTGCAACAGCCACGTGCACGTGCCCCTGCATAGGAAGCCGTGTGAGGGAGGCGTCGACTTCTCTTCCATGAGAAAAAATGTATTAATAGAAATAGGGTTAAGAATATCATATCTACTAAAGAAGAAAATGTATGATTAAATTAAACAAAGAAGTATTTATACTTAATTTACTTTATCATAAGATCTAGTTATACTTTATCATAAGTTGTTATACCTAATTTAATTTATCTATATATTATTGATAAGAGAATATGATAATTATTATCACTGTCATTCATATAAAATATAATTTTTAATCAATAATTATATTTTTATATTAAAATTAATTAAAGTGTAATTCAAACTCTTTTTCATTATCAAATAATAAAATTAAAATTTTAATCTTTTAAGAGTCAAACTCTATAATTGCACTATCAAAAAACAAATTTAAATTTTTAATCTTTAGAATTATTATTAATCTTTAAAATAATATATTGGTATAAATAAATGATAATAATAACCATATATGTTATAGGAAATATATAATATATATTATTTAAAACAAAGATAAATCCATGAGATTGTGGTAAGTTTTATAATCTCATGTCATCCATATAAAACAGAAGTAATAATTATCATTTAAATATAAATTTAACAAAAATAAAATATGAGTTTGACTTAATTTATAATTAGGTCTCTTAAAACTTTAAAAATTAATATCCATATTATAACTTACAATTTAATAATTCCACAATTATTTATTTGAAAAAAATTAAAAAGATGAATAATCTTATATGGTTAATTTCATCGGAATTATCATAAATTATTTTTATCATGATTTTTTTGATATATGTAAAACATTAAAAAAACCTTTTTGTTATCTAAAACACTACCTAATGCATCTCTATTATTCGCAAGAGTTAGGACGCAACTCAAGTGTTACTATATAGAGACATAAATTATTTGCGTTGTGAATTTCGAGACGTAATATTAAAGTGTTGTGATAATCTGAACTAATATAAGGACGCTTGAATTATTGTGCCTTAATTTTAAAACATTAGGATGCAAATTGTGATGACATACTTACTATTTTATAATAATTAATATAAGGACTCTTAAATTATAGAGACGTATCGAAGTGTGGTTATGATCTGAACTAATATAAGGATGCTTAAATTATTCTATTTTAATTTTTAAAAATTAGGATGCAAATTGTAATGACGTCCCTAATATTTTATAATAATTAATATAAGGACGCTTAAATTATAAAGATGTAAATTATTTGCGTTGAGAATTTGAAGACACAATATCAAAGTGTAGTTATGAGCATAACTGATATAAGAACGCTTAAATAATTATGTCTTAATTTTTAAAAATTAGGACGCAAATTATAGCGGCGTCCTTAATACTTTATAATAACTGAGACGTTATAAGCAAGTGTCTCAAAAATTGGACGTTTTGAATAACAGGACAATACTATGTATTGCGTCGTTAAAAATGTGCCCCTAGATGATCATTTTATTGTATATATATGTGATATTATAATAAATAATTATTTAATATTAATATATTGTTTCATTTAGTTCAATAAAATTATAGATGTTTTAGTAGATGTACGCTATTTTGACTTTAATTTTAAATGTTTGAAATTGCAAAAGAACAAGAATAAAATACATTTCAAAATTCGAAAATAGTATCAAAACAGTAACATTAGTGCATAATTTGACAAAGAAAAAATAGTATGGATTATGTATTTAAGACTTGAAAAGAAAGAAATTTTAATTATGAAATATGTTTTCATGATGGATATTCTTGTTTCCTTGGACACTTCTTTAACCCCAGTATTAGTTACAACAATAATATGTTATAAAAGAAAGGCTTTTAACTCTGAAATAGAATAAAAAAAGTATAAATATATAATATGACAAAGACAAATATTATTCATTATCAAATTAATAATGAAGTTAGACAAATGTCATTCACGATGAAATAATTAAGCATGACATTTGATTTGAGTATGGATTAATTGAAAAAAGAGGTGGATATAGTCTTTAAAAAAAGTCTAAGCATGTAATAGAATAATAAGTATATTTATATAATATAATAATATAATAAGTATAAATGTCTAATGTAGTAAATAGTATAAATAATATTTTTAATTCATTCATAAATTTAATGCAATATAGATAAATGGTACTTTATGAAACAATATTGAGTAAAGGTAAATAACAACTAAGAAAGTAAAGGTAAAAACATATGATAAACTAAGAAATATACATAACACTATTGTTTTCGGAGGGCATGATAAAGTAAACAATATAAACTAAAAAAGAAGTTACAAAAAAGGGTTGGAAGTGAGAAATATTTTTAACTTTTAAATGGAATATCAAATACGTGATATAAACAAAAGTTGAAATTTGGTGAAAACAATAACTAGAATCAAACTTAGATAACTTTCACTCTTCAATCTTAAGGGTGGTTTTATTCAATCTTAACGATGAGACTCAAAGGTTGTGTTTGGTTTAGGGATAATCTAGGATATAAGAGTTTATCCTCCAAATTATATAAAAATTTTAAATACTCAAGTTATACTCCAAAATTAAGAAGGACAATTTTGTCATTAAAAAAAATTATACTCAACTTGAGTATAACATGGGCAAAATTAATACTCGCTATCTATCATGTATTAATTTATACCATCATTTTTTACACTCTTATATCCTATTATTCTTATATCCAATCAAATATAAAAGGAAATAAAAATAAAGTATAACTATACCACCAGTATAATTATACTTGTACTAGGTATAATAATAATTGAACCAAACACTGTCAAAAAGTGTGGATAGAGAGAGAATCTGATAGATATTTTTCCATGGGTCCTTCAACTTCTTCTAATAATTATATCTTTCATCTTTCAAATCTTTGCATGTGTTATCCTTGTGACTATACCTAACTAATTTTCTAATTTATCATGTGTTTTTTTTCTGTCTTTGCCACATCACCAGTAACTAAAAAAAATGTAAATATTAATAAAAAATATAAAAAATGCAAAATAGCAAGAATCTTTTATACTATAGCTTTAATATGTATCAATCTATAGCAGAAGATATTTATAGATATAGATAATTAATTAGCAATAATTGAGCTAAAGAATGTTACTTTTTTTTGTTCTTGGTTCCATATAAGGGTTGATTTTTTAGCACGACTCATTTCTCTTTCCAAACAGCACAATGGCCTTTCTTAACTTTGTGAGTCCTCATTTTTTCATAATCATCCTTCTTTGTTTTGTGTTCATGCTCTCATGCCATGTTCCTACCATCAATTGTTACACCTATGTCCATATGAACATCACAACTTGGGTGAAGGAATTCCGTTGAGCATCAATTGTCGATCCAAAGACGATAATATTGGACAACATCTTTTACACTTCCATGCATCCCTAACTTGGAAGTTCGAACCTAATTATTTCGACCAAGTGACACTGTTTTGGTGCAACATGGCATGGAAGAGTGCTAATGGCGGATTGGTCCATGCAAGCTTCCCCGTTTACGATCAGGAAACCGATATGGAGGGATGCGACACCAAGTGTTTGTGGAGCGTCCAAGTTGATGCAATATTTGTTTTCGACCAAGCACTTGGTGCTTACAAACATGGCCATGACTGGACGTGGTGACATCAACATCTTCAATTATTTATGTTGATTTATCCTTGAATAAAAATAATTTCCTATGGTCATTCTTTTTAATTTACTGCATAATCTTAATTTGTTTATTGAGAAGACTAACTATTTTCTATTTTGAACTACTATGACCCAATTGACAACATTGTTCGATATCTGATCCTATTTTTAAATATTGATAAACTATCACTCTTCTCCATTCCATGATTTTGAGCAAATGTGCAGTTTTGAGTAAATTTTTACCTTCATAATTTTGAGCAAAATTTGCATACAGCCATTGCAATGATCCATATATAGTTATGAAAATTAATATATCAAGTTTATAACAGGAGCAAATACTCATTGACCATGTATACGCGGATAAACAAAGGAAAATATGGCATGGCAGTCAGTGATAATTGTTCATGAATTTGAGAGGCTGGACAACCTATGATTGCAAATCTTATATTACCATATTCCACCGATCAAGAATAGTGACTTCAGCATGTCCAATGTGATGCAAAACTGCGGATTGACCTCCTTGCTTCTCAATAGAATCAACACCCTTTACCCAGGACAAAACTCTTGTAAGACCATTTCATGTACCAGCTGGAAATTCCATACCCTTTCTCTATTGCATCAAGAACCCATCCAACTCTGTCATTACCATCACAAACAAGAACACTGAAATGAGGTACTTTTCTGAATAAGAATGATCCGGCCTCAGGTCCGTGTTGAATTCAATTCAAAGACCTTGGTAGAAATTATTTGGTTAATAAAAAAGCACTGCTCTAAAATGAAGATATGCACATATAAGAAGTATTCTCTACATCTTTAGAACAAAGTTGTGAGACTGAAGATTCTATAAACAAAAAGTTTGCTTACCACAAATAAAATATTTGCATATTTTAATAAGCAGACAAGATATAGAAATTGCTTGTCTGAATTAACTATTTCATAAGACCAAAGTAGTGAAATAAACAGAATCCAATATTTGATATTTACTATAACGCCCCAAAAATAATAGCTGAAACACCATTGAATTTTCATTCTATACATGTCTAGAGGGATTCCCAATGGCGTTAGGTCATTCTATTTTGATTTATTTTTTACCAACTAATTTATCAACAACATGAACATATCATTGCAGAAATCAATACTTAAAATAAAATATAAACTATAATCATGAGCCTAGAAAAATAAGATATTTTTTAAGAAATTCAATAAAGAAAATACTAGCTATCCAAAATTTATCCAACTCTATACAAAGTCAACCTAGCTCAAATTAGACTCGAGTCATATGCATGTTATCTCATCACAAACATAATAATCGTTTGTGCCATCATCGTCTATTCAAGAGAATGTTTACTTGGAAAATTGAATTACATGAGAGATATCTAGTCATGAGCTATGACAATTACGTAGAGTTTGCAATAAATAGAAAATTAATATAATCTTAATGCCTTATCATTTTTAATAAGATTAACGATAAATGAATTATTAGAATTAGTCTTATTAGTGATAATAAGTTTTGATTTCCTTTGTTATCCTATTTTTCATTGACTTTGAATTTTTCCTTTGTATCATTAATCCATCAGTGGTAAGAAAATGAGTTGCATCATCATCTCATCATGTTCGTTATCTCTTATGTTCAAGGTCAATTCTAACTTTAACTTACAACAATTTCACTTCTCTATTTATCTTATATTAAGTTGTCAATCATTAAACAAGCATCCATAATTTAGAAGATTATTACTTAGCATGGCTAGTTAGGTCATCAATAGTCTTCAAGAAGCTCAATCATTTACCCTATTTTCTCTTATAGTTAAATAGTAGGATAAATCCTTCTTCATGCATAAATTCAATCAATCAAATATTAATTTTTTTTATCTATTTATTCATTGAGGACATAACTCATTTCTAGATTATCATTAAGGATAACTAAAGCTATACAGTACATCAATAAATCATTAGGTGGTCAAACAATACGTATAATGAAAATAATATCATAGTGCATTTTGACGAGGAGACGCGACTCGCATGGGAGATGGCATGACCCATATTACTTTTCTCTTATGAGGATACAACTCGTCGAGCACAAACTCTTTTGTGTCCAACATGGTTTATTTATGGTTAAATAGTGTGTACCTTGTGTCATCTTTAGTTGAAGGAACATAACTTGCGTCGGGAGTAACATGACCCATTACATGTCTTTGTTCTATCATGATTCGATGAACATGGTCCGAGTTCAAAGTAACATGATTCATTTCCTCTTAAAAATAAGGAACACGATCCGTGTTGGGATAAAGGAGTCTGTATTGTATCCTTGCTCAAATAAAGTTCGAGGAATTGAGACCATATTGAGGAAAACATGGTCCATGTTTAAGGTTTCCTAATGTTATCACTACAAGAATAGTTGGATTCAGCGATAGAAAAATCTGTCGCTGACCTGTTGCTGATCTGTCGTAAAATAAGATAGCGACAACTTAGCGACAAACCGGCGACGACAAAGAACTGTCGCAAAAATCAAGTCGCTATTAGCGACAGAAGAATCTGTCGTTAAATTATCGCTAAGCTGTCGCTAGTCTATCGTTAAACTGTCGGTAAAGGAAAATATTTTTTTAAAATTGGTCGCTACATTTGTCGCAAATCTGTCGTTAGTTTGTCGCTAATCTGTCGCTAACTCTGTCGCTAATCTGTCGCTATTTCGACACTAAGCTGTCGCTAAATGTTGTCAATTTTTGTAAATGGTATCGTATTTATGTCGCTAATATGTCGCTATTCTGTCGCTATTCTATCGCAAATTATCAGACCAGCTTAAAATGTTTCATCCATTTCTAAAAAAATCCGTATATACAACATAATATCATCATAGCAACCAATTATACTCATTCATGCACTAAATAATAAAGATGACATAAGAACGTAATAAAGTTTAAAGTTCTAATCACAAAGTCTAAGTCGATAAAAAAAGTTTCTAAGTAGTCATCACAAAGTGTAAGTCGACAACACATGTTTAAAAGTATATCGTACAACATAAGTCAAATACAACATAATCTAATCGTCAGACGGAGGAGTAAGAGGAGCAGAACGACCGCGAATCAAACTGAGGACCTCTAACAGAAGTGACGTAACTCTCTCATCTACCACCTCGACCACAAGGTCCTTCATCCCAGCCATAGTCGCATGGGTGGGTTCGGCGGCCGAACTACAAGAAGGACCAGC
>LTAE01009647.1:6385-18199 GCA_001647135.1 Pontederia paniculata
TATTATCCTTGTTGATTACCCCTCACCTATTCCGGTTAGGGTCTGAACCTCTAGCGTCAAGCCCCCTAACCGCAAAGGCTTGTCTGAGGAAGAGTCGGAATAAGAGCGTGAAAGCAAAGTGTCCTAGTGGATCGACACCTAAAGTACTCGACGATTGCCGTATACTTGCGGTGATAGGAGTGTGCATAGGTTTATAAATTGTGAAATTTGAAGTGAAGAACATTCTGCATAGAAGATCAATCCTGGTTAATCCCATAACCTGTGGTTATCATCTAACTTACTCCACACTTCGCATCACCATCCATCATTAGAGAAAGGCAAACTTGGTTGCTGATGCATTGAGTCATAAGTGGAAAGGCTAAATGTCATGTTTAAGGATTCATACGTGGAATCTGTTGGAGGCTATTGTCCAATGCAGGCCAAATCCCATTGGTCCAATGGCAGTCTTGATGACTCAACATAGGATACTATTAGACTTGATCAAATAAAATCATTATGGCACAAGGAAGGGATGCAGAGTATGATTATATAATATCTTTGTGCAATAAGGAGCAAACTGAATTCAATTATGGAAATAATGGTGCCATAAGATTTCGAAGTCAATAATGGTCCCAAATGATAAGGAGCTTCGCCGAGAAATTTTACATGGATATCACAAGTCAGAATTTGCAATTCATTCCGGGAGCACGCAGATGTACAAAGATTTGCAAAGAACCTTTGGTGGAAGAATTGCATAGTATGTATCAAGATGCTTGATATGTCAATAAGTCATGATTGAACATCAAAAGTCACCCATATTACTTCAACCTTTAGAATTGCTGGATTGGAAGTTGGGGAACATGACCTTGGATTTTATTACGGGACTTCCAAGAACCAGAGATAAGCACGATACTATATGGGTCATAGCACATTTTGCCTACAAGAAAGATGCAACCCACGAAAAGCTTCATGAAGTTGTATGTTAGAGAGATTATTTGACTACATCATATTCGAGTTCCAATCGTGTTAGATAAAGATCTTAAATTCATTGAAATATTTTGGCAAGGATGTCAAGAAGCATTTGTAACAAGGCTCAACTATAGCATTACCTTCCATCCTCAAAGTGATGACCAAGTGAAAGATATTGTCCAATGGAGGCCAAATCTCATTGGTCCAAGGGCACTCTTGATGACTCAATATGGGATACAATTAGACTTGATCAATAAAATCATTATGGCAATGACAATTATGGAAATGACAGTGCCATAAGATTTCGAAGTCGATTATGGGTCCCAAATGATAAGGAGCTTCGTCGAGAAATTTTAGATGAATGTCACAAGTCAAAATTGCAATTCATCCTAGGAGCACGAAGATATACAAAGATTTGAAAAAAACCTTTTGGTGGAAGAAAATGAAGAAGAAAGTGGCAAAGTATGTATCAAGATGCTTGATATGTCAACAAGTCAAGATTGAACATCAAAAGCCACCCGGATTACTTCAACCTTTAGAATTGCCAAAATGGAAGTGAGAGCACGTTGCCATGGATTTCGTTATGGGACTTTCAAGAACTAGAGATAAGCACGACACTATATGGGTCATATAGCACTTTTTGCCTATAAGAGAGAAGCAACCAACGAAAAGACTTATGAAGTTGTATGTTAGAGAGATTATCTAACTACATGGTATTCCAGTTTCAATCGTGTTGGATAGAGATTCTAGATTCACCGAAAGATTTTGGCAAGCATTTGAAGAAGCATTTGAAACAAGGCTCGATTATAGCACTGCCTTCCATCCTCACAGTGATGGCCAAAGTGAAAGAACGATACAAACATTAGAAGATATGCTAAGGGCATGTGCTCTATACTGAAAGGGGAGTTGTGATGACCATTTTCCATTGATCGAATTCGCCTACAATAATAGTTATTATACAAATATAGGAATGACTCCTTTTGAAGCTTTATATGGAAAACCTTGTAGGTCACCCACATGTTGGAGCGAAGTAGGAGTTAGGAAACTGATTGGACCTGAACTTGTGGTAAAATATGCGAAAAATGTGGACATGATTAAAGAAAGAATGAAGTCTGCACAAGATCGACAAACAAGTTATGCCGACAATAGAAGGAGAGAACTGACTTTTAATATTGGTGATTATGTTCTATTAAAGGCTTCACCCATTAAAGGGGTTATGCGCTTTAGTAGAAAAGAAAAAAATGAGCTCAAGATATATAGGGCTTTTCGAAATTTTAGAGCAAATTAGCAAAGTGGCATATAGGTTGATGTTGCCACCATCCTATTCAAGGATACATAATGTGTTCTATGTATCAATACACAGTAAGTACAACTATGATAAGTCACATGTATTGGGGATTGAAGAACCAAATCTAAAAGTTGATTTATCATATGAAGAGTATCCAATAGAAATATATGAGTATCGAGAACGTCGCCTCCACAACAAGATGGTGCCAATGGTAAAGGTAGTATGAACACATCATCAAGGTCAAGAAGCCACTTGGGAAATACAGAGAAGGTGCAAGAGAAATTTCCATACATATTTGGTAAGTCCTAAGAAAAGTAAATTTGAGGACGAATTTAATTTTAAGGGGGTTATAATCTAATACCCCAAGTTAATGGCCCCAACCCCAAACACACATGACATCCCACCATTTGACCATGAAACCTACTCACTAGCACTATAAAAACTCATTTTACCATCCATATTCTCTCTCCTCCAAATATTCACTCCAAGACACATAGGTTGTATCACCAAAAGAAGAAGGCAATCAAGTTCACTCACACCATTGCTAGATTTTCATCTGAAGGAGAAGGGAGAAGAAGAGGAAGAGAAACATAGGAGAAGAAGAAAGTTGACTTGCAAAGAAGAAAGGGAAGGAAGAGAAGGAATTAAGGCAGACTTTGATCCAAGGTATGTAAAGGATCTTTTTTCCCCAATTTGATTTCTATGTTAGCATTGCAAATGGAGAAGGGAGACTAAGGATTTAGAAGGAAGGAACCTAGATTTGCAAGTTTAGGATTCATGTCATGTTTTATAGATTAGGGTATGATTTTTTATCTAATTAGAATGATGTATGATGTTTGATGCTATGTTATGTCTTATTTTATATTAAATTCTATGTTAGAAACCACTCAAAATCATTATGCAATATTTTTGTCCCAGAAAATGATGCCAAAAATTTAATGCTTGTAGACAAATATTGCTAGCAAGTGCACTAATCGATAAGGTAAAAAAGTGTATAGAGTATGGAGTTGTTGATCCCACGAGAAATTATTTTAACTGACTATCAAACTTCAGGGCTAATAGGAGACAAAAATTGGTGATAAAATGATAACAAAAAGAAATAACAAAAAAGTAAAGATTAATCTAATCTAACCGATGATGCCAAGGACCTTAGGATGGGAGAAAAGATTAGAAACAAACTTAGTTTCCCCTCTATAGTAATTGATTTCAGCAATGAAGAATAGATTTGATTCGCAGATGGACTAGGAACACCTAATATATGACCTCCCTTAATGGGTAAAGCAACTATCCTAAACCTTAGTAAAACTGAAAGCACTCCTTAACATATCTACTTTCAATCAACTCACATTAGAATTCAAAGAGATATATTCATAAACTATTGAACCACCCTTAATGGGGTAACTCAACAAATCACAAATCTAATAGTCCTTAATAGATCAACAAGGTAAACATGAAGATAAGAATCATGTCCATAATAATCAAATAAAATATTATCAATACAAAAAGGGTCCAGAAGTTTGCCCTAGCAATTAAGACTATTACAAACTAGAAAGATTGTCAAAAAAAATTACAAAAAATATTATCCCAAACATATGTAGAATAGAGAGTACTCTTATGGATTGATGATGAACTCCTGCACAATCTTCTTAACGAGTGTACCATGAAAGAACCTTCTCAGCAGCCCTTCAAGTTCTTATCTTCAAAGCTCAGGTTACTAGCTCCTACCACTTCCTAGCACATCCTTGCATCCCAATTTTGGCTATAGGGTTTCTAGGGTTTCCAAAGAGTTTGAGAAAGTTTGGAAACCTTTCCATCCAAAGAGAAGGAAATCTCCACCTGAATTCGTAATTGACTTTGTGGCTGAGATTTAATCCTTTGAAACTCCTTCAAATATTTTTAATAATATTTATTTTTGATCCCCAAACAATTTGGATAGGTTTAGAATCCTTTTCCCTTCAAAATTTCTCCAAAAGATTCGAGTTTTAGTGAGAACGGACGAAACTACGCGTGTTATTATGGACTGTAATAGGGGATGTCACGGCTTGTGATGGAATGTTATGACCCCTAAAATGCCATATCACGACCCGTGATGAATGGTAACGACCAATAATTGATGCGAAAAATCACACGCTAAAACTTCAGCAAGTATACTGATCGCACAAGTAATAAAGTGATAAGTAGAGTGTCGAACCCAGAGGATTGATGAATTTAAGATTCTGAAATTTTATCTTGAAATCCGATTTAAAAGATATTCAGTGAATTGATAAAAAGATAAGATATAATATGTAAGAGATAAAATATTAGATTTCAGTTTTAAAAGATAAATAGATAGATGAATTAGGTTGGATAATATAGAGATAAAAGTTTCGTTAGCCACCGTTATCTTTCAGAATTAATCAGTAAACTTATCTAAATGTTAAATGGCAGAAGGATTGATTTAAATATATAAGACTCCGGAAACGGATGACTTAACTACTTTGAAAATAATTAAAGTTAGGAATACGTGAAAACGTTAGACCCAAAATCAATTAATTTGAAAATGCAATGAAATCTAATCCTAAATTGCTAGGCCTCTCTCGAGTGAATAGCAACCCACAACCTCGGAATTCTGGAAACATATAGACCTTGGTCCTTGAATCGGATCAATAAAATCCTCAAAACGACAGCCGGAAAATAAAGGGTTATGCGCTTTAGTAGAAAAGAAAAAAATGAGCTCAAGATATATAGGGCTTTTCGAAATTTTAGAGCAAATTAGCAAAGTGGCATATAGGTTGATGTTGCCACCATCCTATTCAAGGATACATAATGTGTTCTATGTATCAATACACAGTAAGTACAACTATGATAAGTCACATGTATTGGGGATTGAAGAACCAAATCTAAAAGTTGATTTATCATATGAAGAGTATCCAATAGAAATATATGAGTATCGAGAACGTCGCCTCCACAACAAGATGGTGCCAATGGTAAAGGTAGTATGAACACATCATCAAGGTCAAGAAGCCACTTGGGAAATACAGAGNACACGTGGCGTCTTCTGAGTGGCTGGATCAACCTGTTGGCGTGGATATAGTCGCGGCAAAGAGCTGACTTGGCGGCCCAAAACGGCCAGAGTTGGAAAACACGGTCCAAGTTGTTAATGAAAAGTTCATCCGCTGATTCCTGGGTTGGACACGGAACGTTTTCTGTAGAACGGCCCGAGTTGGCTCTGAATTTCTTTAGACCTCCGCGATTTGCTGTTGATAGATGAATTCTTTGCAGTTTTGAGCTTATTTTACCTGAAAATTACACCACAGAGAACATTTGGATAGTTTCTGACTCATAGACAAAATGTAATGAATAAAAATACTAAAATAATAAACAAACCTATACTAAATGCCTAAAAATGATATGAAATAGATGCGTGCAACATGTATATTTTTGCTCGCATCAGTCAGAAAGACCTATAAAATGTTTAAAGATAGATAACAAAGGAGAGTATACCTCTCAAAAATTTGAGAACTGATGCATTTTAAAAGGTATATGTAAGCAAACTATGATGTCATATATGCCAAAACAGAATGATGTATTAAAGAGAAAAAAAATAGAACTTTGATAAATGCAACTAGGTGACGTTGCCCCATTCGAGTCTATTTTGGTTTGGGATAAGGCGGTGATGGCCATGAGTTATATATAAAATAAAACTTTCACAAAGTCCATAAAATCAAATGACAGGAAGTTCGAGTCGGGCTATCTCCGTAAATGATAATATAAAGCACACATATTAGTTCCTAATCAACTTAGGGACAAATTGGACTTTAAAATATAAATGTGCAAGTTTATTGGATACAAAAAAAAAACTGAAGGGTATATATTCTTCCACTCAAAAAAAGTTTCATAAATAATCGTGATGCTACATTTCTTTGGGAATGAAAAAGATCATGTCTAGGATGATGATGATCCTTTAATGATTTTAGGAGATAGTGGAAACAACTCCGAAGATACCCTATCCAATAGTGAAAGTTATTGTTATAAAGAATGATATATTTTGGAAAGAAGTGGAGGAACCTATTATTCCATAATTATAGCTTGCTCCAATAAACAATCATGAATAATACTCATACATTTGGATGATTATGTTTTGTACGAGTGCGATGCATCATATTACTCCACTAGTGACGAGATAGTGGATTGTACATATCTTGTTTCATATAAAGAAGCAACGACTTTTAATGAGTCTGATCATAGTTGACCAACATGAAAGCAAAGATGAACTCAATTAATAAAGTAGAGTATGAACATTATGTGATTTACCGAAAGATAAGCAATCTATAGGGTGCAAATGGGTATTGAAGAGAAAGTTTTGGATTGATTATTCTCTTGATTGGTGGTCGAATGTTATACTCACAACAACTAGAATAGAATTTCAGGAAAATTATTCTTTAGTTGCTAAGTTTCCATCATTTTGGACGATGTTAGCAATAACAACATATATGAATTTGAAATTATTTCAAATGGACATCAAGTTAGTTTTCTAAAATGAAAATTTGTCGAATGATGTATATATGTGACAACCCGAAGGATTTCAGATAAAAGATTAGGAAAATAAAGTGTATAAGCTTAGAAAATCATTTTATGGCTTAAAGCAATCGTCTAAACAATGGACTTGAAGTTCCATGAACTGATAGTCCAATTTGAATGGATAAACAAATTAGATCATTATGTATAAGCAATTTTGTGATATTATTATTGTATGTTGATGACGTACTATTTGCCGAAAATGATTAGAAATGCTCAATAAAATTAAATTGAGCAAGCAATTTGAAATGATAGACATGAGATAAACATCTTATGTATTGAGCATTCAAAGAAGTCATAGTAAAAATTCAAGAAGTTTGAGTTTAAGTGAGGACAATGAATTAATAAGGTACAGAGGAAGTTCGAGATGTAAAATAATAGTTCCACACACCGACACCCGAAATAATTCAGAAAATATTTAGTAAAAGTCAGTTCCCAATGCAGGATAGAAACTCTTAGGGGAGCCTTATATAGAAGTGGTAGGGAGATTAATGTATGTGATTCTCTTTATGAGATTTGATTTGGCTTATGTGGTAAGTTTGATTAGTAAATTTTAAAGCAACTCGAGGATGCCTACTAGGAGAATACTGTGATATTTGAAAGACATGATATAATTAAAATTGACATATCAACCTTATACACTTGCGGTGATTGAATATTTTGACTCGGATTTCAACGATGACTTATTACTTGTGAGCGGTACAATCATTTAGCGGGGCGATAAGAAACAAGAATGTGTAGCCAAACAAATATAAGGCTGAATACATTACTTGCAGTACAACAATTATCCATGAAGTATTATTGAAGCGCTTTCTTTTAGAACTAGGACTTAATTTAGTTAGAGAATGACTACTAATGTACTATGATAATTAAATTGTGATAAATTTGATAGATAATAAAGTCAACAATTTAAAACAAACGCATATTGAGATCAAATATCACTATATTTATGATATAGTGGATAAAAAAAAATTATAATGACTTATGCGTCTATGAGTATACTTGTTCATTGATTCTTTCACAAATAGAATTATAGCCATAACTTTTTACTAAGCATGTTAGTTTGATGATATTCAAAAATATTTGAGTCAACATAAAATATTTTTGATAATGAAATTTAAAATACTATTTTTCAATTAGACAATGAAATTGTTGATACACTAACGATCAAGTGGGAGAGTAACCCTCTCCGTGTTGGAAAGGGGATCGATACAAGCATTAATGTTGTATACTCGTATTATACGCTTTTTTAAAAGTTATACCAATGTTTTAATTATAGGTTACATATAGACTATACTGCCTTACAAGTTTACGTAAGTCACATATAAATTTACACAAAAAATAACCATAAGTATTTACAAGTTATGACTTACCTGAAGTACATGACATATTCAAGAAAGATTAACGAAACTTGAAGAGAATGTTGAGAAGTTTATCCTAATTACGGTCATCAAACTTTTAAGATCGTAGATCTATTCATTATTATATAATAACATAATATGTTATTAACTTGAAATATAAAACATTTGATTGCAAGTTTTACGCATGTTTCTATGGAGGAAGACTCGAAGGTATAAAGACCTTATAATAAAACAAATCGCAGCGTATTTGAAGGGGATAGTGATTAAGTTACTCCCACCATCTAAATAATCATATTAATAATTAATCACCCTTTATTAAGCCATATCCAATTTACAGTTTTTCATTTCTTATGTTAGGTTATTAAAAAAAGCAATCATCTATTAATAATTAAGTAAAATCGGCATTAGACCCGTAAGCCCCATTTTATAAATGAGAAGAAATCTACTTTGTATGAAAAAGAAATCCATTTATTTTTATCTATATACATTGACCGTGGTTAATTAATTTTACACACAAATCGAGATCATATAGTTAATTTCTCCCATGCTTTCACTGTTTAATTCAAAATTCCAAAATATATCTCGCTCTTGATCAAAAGTGTATATATATTTAGGGATTAAGGAATGTGTATAAAGCACAATTAAATTTATAATAAAAAACTCAAATCATTACTTTTATTTAAATAAAGGGTCTCATATTTTGATCTGAACTCTTCATTATAAATTTGATGGTGCTCGATACATATGAAGCAAAATTTACTTCACAAATTTCTTATTCTTATATATAACAAATAAAAAGATTCTATATTCTCACATATATACATACATAAGTTTTAAATTAGTTAATGTGTTTCATATAAAGTCGTTCAAAATTTTTATGAAGAAGATAAATGGATATATGAATAGTGTAAACTACATTTGTGAGTTCTTGTATTTTCTTATAATATTCTTGAACAAAAAAATATCTACAATTATATATATATATATATATTACTAAGAGATAATAAAAATGATTAATTTGATAAAAATATTTATTTATTTTTAGTTCGAAGGTTAAATACTAATGAGTTTGTACCCGAAAAAAATAAAGATTAATACTTTATACGATGCCATAAGACTTGTGACCTCCGAAAAAAATAAGGATTAACATTTAATTTAGTATTAATAAGGATTAATACGTACATTGAGGTCCTCTTAACTTCACATTGATGAACGTAAACTTTTGAAATCGTCGCACCACAAAACAAAAACTTCGTATTTTGACTAAGTACGTTACGTTCTCGATCTGTTGAATCGAGTCAAAATTTTGACAGTTGCCTTCCTGTTCAATACACGCGAAGCTTTTTAAACATATGGCCGAACAGGCCGCTGTCACGCCATTGATCAAATCTAAATCTAAATCTTAATCTAAATCTAAATCCTCGCGAAGCCAAGTCGATCAGATTAATCGACAGCAATGGCCGCCAACGCCATGCAGCGGAGTGCCCTCGTCTTCAGGAGAGCACTTCTAAGGAGCCACTTCGAACCGGCGCCCGGAGACCTGCAATCGGCGGCAGCGGCGGCCGCTGCGGCGAAGAGCCGGAAGAGGAGCACTGCAAAGAAGAAGAAGACGTCGACGTGTGAGCATCAAAAGTGTGAATACGACGTCTTCATAAACCACAGGGGAGTCGACACGAAGCGGACGGTGGCCGGGCTACTGCACGACCGACTCATCCAGCTCGGCCTCCGACCGTTCTTGGACAACAGGGCCATGGCGCCGGGGGACAAGCTGCTCGACAGCATCAACGCCGGCGTGCTGCAGGCGAAGGTCGGGGTGGCCGTCTTCTCACCCAGGTATTGCGAGTCCGCCTACTGCTTGCACGAGCTCGCCATGCTGGTCGAGTCGCGCAAGAAGCTGATCCCCGTCTTCTGCGACGTCGACCCGGCGGACCTCATGGCCGACGACGTCGACGAGGCGCTTCCGCCGGAGGTGCTCGAAAGGTTCCGAAGAGCCCTCGAGGTGGCCAAGTGCAACGTGGGGATTGACAGTTGCCTTCCTGTTCAATACACGCGAAGCTTTTTAAACATATGGCCGAACAGGCCGCTGTCACGCCATTGATCAAATCTAAATCTAAATCTTAATCTAAATCTAAATCCTCGCGAAGCCAAGTCGATCAGATTAATCGACAGCAATGGCCGCCAACGCCATGCAGCGGAGTGCCCTCGTCTTCAGGAGAGCACTTCTAAGGAGCCACTTCGAACCGGCGCCCGGAGACCTGCAATCGGCGGCAGCGGCGGCCGCTGCGGCGAAGAGCCGGAAGAGGAGCACTGCAAAGAAGAAGAAGACGTCGACGTGTGAGCATCAAAAGTGTGAATACGACGTCTTCATAAACCACAGGGGAGTCGACACGAAGCGGACGGTGGCCGGGCTACTGCACGACCGACTCATCCAGCTCGGCCTCCGACCGTTCTTGGACAACAGGGCCATGGCGCCGGGGGACAAGCTGCTCGACAGCATCAACGCCGGCGTGCTGCAGGCGAAGGTCGGGGTGGCCGTCTTCTCACCCAGGTATTGCGAGTCCGCCTACTGCTTGCACGAGCTCGCCATGCTGGTCGAGTCGCGCAAGAAGCTGATCCCCGTCTTCTGCGACGTCGACCCGGCGGACCTCATGGCCGACGACGTCGACGAGGCGCTTCCGCCGGAGGTGCTCGAAAGGTTCCGAAGAGCCCTCGAGGTGGCCAAGTGCAACGTGGGGTTCGCATTTGACACCCAATACGGGTATGGACTGTCACCTTTCCCTCTAAAATCTTAATTTCAAATATCTACGTCCAAGTGTGTTATCTAGCGATTTAAATTTTTATATAGTTGATAGTTCATGTAACTAATATAATATCAAAGTATGATAAGAAAACTCTTAATAAATATTATATTATTTTTTGTAGAATAATGTTTTTTAACTGTTTAAACTTTTAGGCTTGAACTCTGTCTTGGCCTTTTATCACTTCTAATTAATTTTAAGGTAAATGTAATAGAAAAACTCAAACTTCAACTTTATTTGTAATTTTATCATGAATTTTTTTGTGTGTAAGAGTTCACCTACTTTTTGAAATAATTGCAATTCTAATCTCTTGTATATTTTGTTACAATAAGATCATTAAATGGCAATACAATTATTATCAGGCATATAATTTAATGTTATATCACTGACTTATTATTTTTCTAAATGATTACATATAAATATTAATATTATTTTAGATATACAACCTAAAGTAAGAGTCACAAAATAAAATAACAAAATATTAATATTTATTTTTTTAGAATTTAAAAGTTTATGACACGTCTCTACTTATCCCTATGGCAAATGTTAAATCAATATTTAATTCTTTTTAAGTCTATAATCAATTTAAAAGTTCAATTTGATAGGTTAAATTTGGAATCAATTAAAAATATGATATTTTGGACAAAAATAAAAAAAAAATGAATTAAATTTTCAACAAGTAAGAAAGTTTATACTTTTTTGTATAATTTATCCTTAATTTTATTCCTTATTTTAGCTAGTCATTTGTCTCAATCACTTGGTCTCAGTGAACGATTTAGAATGCATCATGAATATGGAATTAACATGTTATTATCATCATGGTTTCCATTCGTGATCAATCAAAATCTATCATCAACATATA
>LTAE01009647.1:18884-32918 GCA_001647135.1 Pontederia paniculata
AAGAAGAAGAAGAAGAAGAAGAAGAAGAAGAAGAAGAAGAAGAAGAAGAAGAAGAAGAAGAAGAAGAGAGCACATAGTGGATGTTAATGGTTTCTCCTCGAATAAAGGAACTTAACAAAAGTTTTTTTTTGGGTCAAATCAACTAATGGGATCAATTTTTGAATTTGATTATTTTTTGTATTTTTTACTACATATGCAAGAAATGTATGACTTTTTAAGTATAATAAAAGCAAAAAAGTTACAACCAAAATACGAACAATATGGATAATAGAATTTAAGTAGTTTTGATATCGAATTATTATATTTTATTATTCATACCTTTTTCGAGCTTGTTAGTAGGGGAAAGAGGATGTGTGATGTACACATAAATTAGATTATCGAATTTTATTGATAACTCCAATATTATTTTTTTTATTACTTCTAACATTTTTTTATATACAAGAGTGATCCGATTTTTTTGCTTTAGAATATAACATTTTCATTTTAAATTTGAGTTTAATGGAATTCCTTGTGACAATTGTGATATTGTGACCGCCATGATCACAGCCATCGACAACCCTCGATAGCGACATAGAAGGTCGCACTCGCTAGGTCACCTTTCCCATTGATCATGTGAGTATGCGGTTTCCATCAGGTGCGGACAATGATGTCAACTGTGTCCATATCCGTAGTTATAATAGAATCGACTCTAGATTGTAGACGTTACGTGATCGAGATAGAACCCGAAAGAGCGACAACAGGCAAAAATCGAGCGATGAATGTTGTGGCATGATCAACGTGTGGATTGCCGGAACACATCGGGTAGATAGTGGTGAGCATTCGGCCTATAAAAAAAGAATGAATACCTACCGGGAGCCCCAGACAGCATCGTTAGAAAACCTTTTTTTCTTCTTTTAGTGGTACTAGATTGATCTTCTCACCGACGACTTCATTTCTCGTAACTCGCACCGCTACTCTCTCTCTCTCTCCGCTACCGAGTCACAATTGCACCCTAGTGCCCTTGCCGACCTTGAATTGCTGTCAAATCGACTTGCGTCGCGCTGTCTAATCACTCCCGCCATCGACGAGGCGACACCGCAACTCCACAAATAAAATTAATGATTCAGAGGTCATCACACACCCATCGGAGCTTCATGAACGACCGAAAATCCCAAATGATGTCGCCAACCGAGGTATTCCCTTCCTTGGTAATCATTAGAGTAAGGTACACTCAAGGAAGATGAATAGTAACTCCCACTCGATATTACTCTCAAGCATACATTTTTTCTCCTCTATATGATCCTGATCGTAGATTCATACATATGAATTATACTATTTATTTATATTGTTTATTAAATCTTGGTCATTGGTATATGTTAGATTAAATCTCAATCGCTATAACACTCGTATTGAATCTGAACCGTAGGATATGTTTCTCTATTTTTTATCATATCCATAGATCTAATATATTACACATGTTTTAATCTTGGACGTAGATGTATATATATATATATATATATATATCTCAACCGTATAACTTATGATGAAATCTAGGATGAATAAATCGTATTTATGTTTTAATCTTGATCGTTTATCCTCATTTTTTATATTTTTAATTCATGTTCATCGATGTGTGCTATTTTGAATCCTCGCCGTTATAATCAATCTTGTATCTAGGTCGTAGGATCAGAATAAATATTTATGATTAAAAAACAACCATACAACTCATTTTCAATGTGGACCATTGGATTAGACGAATTAGATTGTTTTGATCTTGGTTGTTAATATGTTTTTATGAGTTCTTAGATATTTCTTAAATTAAATTTTATTTTATTTATCCTTATTTAATCAATTTTTATTCTTGTATGAAAATATTAAATTTTCATTTTATTTTTTGACGTCCAAGACATTATTAAATGATAATTATTTTATGATTGGATCACTAAAATTCACCATCATTCTTTAAGGATTTTTTTTAATTACCATCTATTTAAATAAGTACTTTTCGCTTGATTGTAATTATTATTGTTTTTCATATATTGTATTTTTTGTATTGTTCAACTGTAATATTCACAACATTTTTTTACCAATTTTTTTTGCATTATTACTTCCAAAGAATATATTATTTTCTTTATTGTTAAAAATATTATATAAGATACGACATATTCTTAAATATATATTTTAAAATATTTTAATTTCAAGATTCTGGAGAAAATATAATTTTTGAATGTAAAATATCGCTTACGAAAGTAATTTTTTCAGATTTAACAAAATCTCATTATACTTATTTTGGTAATTATTCATATAAATATTTTTTTAAAATACTAATCTTAAGAAATTTTTATTGAAATTTCTTGAATCAAAATTTAGTACAATATTTTTAAATTATTTGACTATTAAATTGAGGAATTTGTACAATTTATATTTTCGTACCAAATTCGTGCATTCAATTTTTTTAGTTTCGATTATATTTTGAGTAGCAAAATTAATATTTATAATATATTTTAATTTCATAAATAATTTTTTTAATTCAACTTTTCATTCTATTTTAGAAAAAAAAATTTTTAATACAAAATTATTTTTTTTAACACATTACTTGGGAATTATTCGTGGTCATTTGTTTAAATTTTTTCTCATAATAGTTCCTTTTACTTATAGAAAACAAAATGTCGAAGTTTATGGTAGTTAAGCTAGCTAAACTTGGTCGTTTTAACGATGCTAACTATGATACGTGGAGTCATAGAATTAAATATGACCTAATTTATTATAATTTACAAGATTACATAAACGTCGCCCCACAAATGCTTCTAAAAGGAGCCACTAACGAGTAGAAGGCATTCCTCGCAGCAACTATGGAGCGAAGGAAGACTGGTGATGAGAAGACAAGAACCTTCATATTAATGTATATTGAGTATGACATGATTAGAATTTTTGAGAGTATAGAAATGTTTATGAGCTTTGGAAAGCTTTAAAAGAAAAGTACACATCCAAAAGGAACATGGATGTACAATTACCATTGCATAGGGACTCCACTTATAAAATGAAGTTGGACGATAATGTGTCCGATCATATAAATAGAATGATTATAATGATGAAGAACTTAGAAGTTGCACGGCGTGTCCTACCTAAACCGCTGCATACATTAGTGCTAAACAATCTCCTACCTATCTTCAACATGATCGCCATAATTTTTGGAGTGAACGCGTCGAATAAGAAGGTTGTTGAACTTCCCTCCAACTTGACCATTCAATAGAACATGACTAGGGAAAGGAGATGAGTGATGTCTTCAATATCGATGAAAGTACTAAATGGTAGGAGGAAGAAATCAATGTTGTGCACCACCGCAAGCATGTCGGGTCAAGCTTCATCCCTTGGAAGAAGCAGTTCAAACGTAAAAGGCGCAAGGTTTCAAGAGGGTCTTGTCACATCTATGAAAAATTTGGTCACGTCAAGGTCAACTATCTTATAGGATTTAGACAAGATAGGAGTAAAGGCCGAACAAGTGGAAATGGATTCGAAAGGCGAGACAAAGGTACGAGCACCAACAAGTTCTCCTTCACCATCATGATGAATACAATGCGATGACTATTGACATTGAATGGTGGTGGATCGACTTGGTGCGACTCACTACATAGCATAGACCAAGGAGGATCTTTTAAACTTCAAAAAGTTAACAAAGGGGAACAAATGATTTACATGAGGAACAATACATGCCTAGATGTTAGGGTATTGGAGAATATAAGTTGGATCTTGGTTGTAACTTTATGATACTCAAGAATGTGTTATACTCGTTAGAAATAAGATGTACTATGATTTTCTTCTCGTACTTCTACAAAAGGACTTTGAAGATAGGTTTTATTATAATCGAATCACTATAAGCAAGAACATGAATGTGTATGCACTCGAAAAGTATGTATCCTGTCATGATCTATTTTGCTTGAATGTAGCAAAGAATGATAAAATAAAGAATTCTTCTTTCTGGAATAAGAGACTTGGACATTCTGAAAATTTAAAAAAATGGAACAAATAAAGAAAATGAACTTAATGTTCAATTTTTTTGCACAAGAATAATGTCTTGTGAGCATTGCTTGATAAAAAATGATAGAGATCTCGTTTACTGTGGAGACAAGGACAACCGAATTGTTGGAACTAATTCATTCGATATTTGTATTGCATCGTGTGTTCCTACATATAAGAGTAAAAAATACTTTATTACATTCATTGATGACTATTGTAGATATTATTATATTTATCTCTTGGAAAGAAAGTTAGAGGCCATTGAGGCTTCCAAGAGATACAAGACAATAGTTTAGAAAAAGTCAAGAAGACCTATAAAATATTTAAAGATAGATAACAAAGGAGAGTATACCTCTCAAAAATTTGAGAACTGATGCATTTCAGAAGGTATATGTAAGCAAACTATGATATCATATACGCCACAATAGAATGATGTATTAAAGAGAAAAAAATAGAACTCTGATAAATGCAACTAGGTGACGTTGCCCCACTCGGGTCTATTTTGGTTTGGGATAAGGCGGTGATGGCCATGAGTTATATATAAAATAAATTTTTCACAAAGTCCATAAAATCACCATATGATGATGGAATGACAAGAAGTCCGAGTCAGGCTATCTCCGAAAATGATAATGTAAAGCACACATATTAGTTTCTAATCAACTTATGGACAAATTGGACTTTAGGATAGAAACGTGCAAGTTTATTGGATACAAAAAAAATTTGATGGGTATATGTTCTTCCACTCAAAAAAGGTTTCATAGAGAATCGTGATGCTACATTTCTTTGAAAATGAAAAAGATCATGTCCAAGATGATGATGACCCTTTAACGATTTTAGGAGATAGTGGAAACAACTCCGAAGATACCCTATCCTATACTGAGAGTTATTGTTATAAAGAATGATATATTTTGGAAAGAAGTGGAAGAACCTATAATTCCATAATCATAGCTGGCACCAATAAACGATCATGAATAGCACTAATACATTTGGATGATTATATTTTGTACGAATGCGATGCATCATGTTACTCCACTAATGACGAGATAATGGATTATACATATCTTGTTTCATATAAAGAAGCAACGATTTTTAATGAGTCAGATCATAATCGACCGATATGAAAGCAAAGATGGACTCAATTAATAAACTAGAGTATGAACATTATATGATTTGCCGAAAGATAAGCAATCTATAGGGTGCAAATGGGTATTGAAGAGAAAGTTTTGGGTTGATAATTCTCTTGATTGGTCGTCGAATGTTATACTCAACAACTAGAATAGAATTTCAGGAGAATTATTCTTTAGTTGCTAAGTTCCCATCATTCTGGACGATGTTAGCAATAACAACATATATGAATTTGGAATTATTTCAAATGGATGTCAAGTTAGCTTTCCTAATGAAAATTTGTCGAATGATGTATATATGCGACAACTTGAAGATTTTCAGGTAAAAGATCAGGAAAATAAAGTGTATAAGCTTAGAAAATCATTTTATGGCTTAAAGCAATCGTCTAAACAATGGACTTGAAGTTCCATGAACTGATAGTCCAATTTGAATTTAGGATAAACAAATTAGATCATTATGTATAAATCAAGAAAAGTAGAAGCATATTTGTGATATTATTATTGTATGTGGATAACATACTATTTGTGAAAATGATTAGAAATGCTCAATAAAATTAAGGATAAATTGAGCAAATGATTTGAAATGATAGACATGAGATAAGCATCTTGTGTATTAGGCATTCAAAAAAGTCGTAATAAAAATTCAAGAAGTTTGAGTTTAAGTGAGGACAATGCATTAATAAGGTACTGAGGAAGTTCGAGATGTAGAATAATAGTTCCGCACCGACACCCAAAGTAATTGAGAAAAAATATTTAGTAAAAGTCAGTTCCCAATGCAGGATAGAAACTCTTAGGGGAGCCTAATGTAGAAGTGGTAGGGAGATTGATGTATGTGATTCTCTTTATGAGATTTGATTTGGCTTATGTGGTAAGCTTGATTAGTAAATTTTAAAGCAACTTGAGAATGCCTACTAGGAGAATACTGTGATATTTGAAGGGCATGATATAATTAAAATTGACATATCAATCTTATATACTTGCGGTGATTGAATATTTCGACTCGGATTTCAACGATGACTTATGCAATCAAAAGTCCGTATGAGATCATTTATTACTTGTGAGCGGTACAATCATTTATCTAGGTGATAAGGAACAAGAATGTGTAGCCAAACAAATATAAGGCTGAATACATTGCTTGCAGTACAACAATTATCCATGAAGTATTATTGAAGCGCTTTCTTTTGGAATTAAGGCTTAATTTAGTCACAGGATGACTACTAATGTACTATGATAATTAAATTGTGATAAATTTGATACATAATAAAGTCAACAATTTAAAACAAAAGCATATTGAGATCAAATATCACTAAAAAGAAAATTATAATGACTTATGCGTCTACGAGTATACGTGTTCATTGATTCTTTCACAAATAGACTTATAGCCATAACTTTTTATTAAGCATGTTAGTTTGATGATATTCAAAAATATTTGAGTCAACATAAAATATTTATGATAATGAAATTTAAAATAATATTTTTCAATTAGACAATGAGATTGTTGATACACTAACGATCAAGTGGGAGAGTAACCCTCTCGGTGTTGGAAAGGGGATCGATTCAAGCATTAATGTTGTATACTCGTATTATACGCTTTTTTTTAAAAGTTATACCAATGTTTTAATTATAGGTTACATATACACTATGCTGCCTTACAGGTTTACGTAAGTCACATATAAATTTACACAAAAAGTAACCATAAGTATTTACAAGTTATGACTTACTTGAAGTACATGACGTATTCAAAAAAGATTAACGAAACTTGAAGAGAATGTTGAGAAGGTTATTTCCTAATTACGGTCATCAAACTTTTAAGGTCGTAGATCTGTTCATTATTATATAATAACATAATATGTGATTAACTTGAAATATAAAACATTTGATTGCAAGTTTTATGCATGTTTCTATGGAGGAAGACTCGAAGGTATAAAGACCTTATAATAAAACAAGTTGCAGCTTATTTGAAGGGGATAGTGATTAAGTTACTCCCACCATCTAAATAATCACATTAATAATTAATCACCCTTTATTAAAACATATTCAATTTACAGTTTTTCATTTCTTATGTTAGGTTATTAAAAAAGTAAACATCTATTAATAACTAAGTAAAATCGGCATTAGACCTGTAAGCCCCATTTTATAAATGAGAAGAAATCTACTCTGTATGAAAAAGAAATCCATTTATTTTTATTTATATACATTGACCGTGGTTAATTAATTTTACACACAAATCGAGATCATAGAATTAATTTCTACCATGCTTTTACTGTTTAATTCAAAATTCCAAAATATATCGCGCTTTTGATAAAAAATGTATATATATTTAGGGATTAAGAAATGTGTATAAAGCATAATTAAATTTATAATGAAAGATTCAAATCATTACTTTTATTTAAATAAAGGGTATCATACTTTGATCTGAATTCTTTATTATAAATTTGATGGTGCTCGATACATATGAAGCAAAATTTATTTCATAAATTTCTTATTCTTATATATAACAAATAAAAATATTCTATATTCTCACATATATATACATAAGTTTTAAATTAGTTAATGTGTTTCATATAAAATCGTACAAAATTTTTATGAAGAAGATAAACGGATATATGAATAGTGTAAACTACATTTGTGAGTTCTAGTATTTTCTTATAATATTCTTGAACAAAAAATATCTACGATTATATATATATATATATTATTAAGATATAATAAAAATGATTAATTTGATAAAAATATTTATTTATTTTTAGTTCGAAGGTTAAATACTAATGAGTTTGTACCCGAAAAAAATAAGGATTAATACTTTATACGATGCCACATGACTTGTGACCTCCGAAAAAGATAAAAGTATTAACATTTTATTTAGTATTAATAAGGATTAATACGTACATTGAGGTCCTCTTAACTTCACACTGATGAACGTAAACTTTTGAAATCGTCGCACCACAAAACAAAAACTTCGTATTTTGACTACGTACGTTACGCTCTCAATCTGTTGAATTGAGTCAAAATGTTGACAGTTGCCTTCCTGTTCAATACACGCGAAGCTTTTTAAACATATGGCCGAACAGGCCGCTGTCACGCCATTGATAAAATCTAAATCTAAATCTTAATCTAAATCTAAATCCTCGCGAAGCCAAGTCGATCAGATTAATCGACAGCAATGGCCGCCAACGCCATGCAGCGGAGTGCCCTCGTCTTCAGGAGAGCACTTCTAAGGAGCCACTTCGAACCGGCGCCCGGAGACCTGCAAGCGGCGGCGGCGGCGGCCGCTGCGGCGAAAAGCCGGAAGAGGTGCACTGCAAAGAAGAAGAAGACGTCGACGTGTGAGCATCAGAAGTGTGAATACGACGTCTTCATAAACCACAGAGGAGTCGACACGAAGCGGACGGTGGCCGGGCTGCTGCACGACCGACTCGTCCAGCTCGGCCTCCGACCGTTCTTGGACAACAGGGCCATGGCGCCGGGGGACAAGCTGCTCGACAGCATCAACGCCGGCGTGCTGCAGGCGAAGGTCGGGGTGGCCGTCTTCTCACCCAGGTATTGCGAGTCCGCCTACTGCTTGCACGAGCTCGCCATGCTGGTCGAGTCGCGCAAGAAGCTAATCCCCGTCTTCTGCGACGTCGACCCGGCGGACCTCAAGGCCGATGACGTCGACGAGGCGCTTCCGCCGGAGGTGCTCGAAAGGTTCCGAAGAGCCCTCGAGGTGGCCAAGTGCAACGTGGGGCTCGCATTTGACACCCAATACGGGTATGGACTATGTCACCTTTCCCTCTAAAATCTTAATTTCAAATATCTACGTCCAAGTATTTTAAAGATTATAAATATAATTATAATACTCTAGTGACTTAAATTTTCAGTAGTAATGATGCTTTTTCTAATGGTTTAGTTAATCTTAAGGTAAATGTTATAAACGCTCAAACTTTAACTTTATTTGTAATTTTTCATGAACCTTTTTTTATTTTGTGTAAAAGATCACCTGCTTTTTAAATAATTTCAATTCTAATCTCTTGTAGAGTTCGTTAAATGATAATACAAGAATTGTCAAACCTAGCATTAAATATTATGTCACTAACTTATTATTTTTTCTAAACGATTACATATAAATATTATTTTAGATATATAACCTACAGTTTAGTGGATTTTAAATAAAGTAAGAGTCACATAAAATAAAATAACAAAATATTAATATCTATTTTTTTATAATTTAAAAGTTCGTGACATGTCTCTACTTATCCCTATGGCAAATGTTGAATCAATATTTAACTTTTTCAAATCTATAATCAATTTAAAAGTTCAAAAATATAGGTTAAATTTTCAATCAATTAAAAAAGTATGATATTTTGGACAAAAATAAGAAAAAAATATCAACAAATAGTAAAGTTTATACCTATTTTGTATAATTTATCCTTATTTTAGCTGGTCATTTGTATCAATCACTTAGTCTCCTTGTATATGTGTGCAATGAACGATTTAGAATGCATCATGAATATGGAGTTAGCATGATCATTATCATTCTATCATATATATATATATATATATATATATATATATATATATATTTCACAAGGTTAATTGTCTTAATTCATTTTGACATTCTTCAGGAATTGGTCAGATCTGGTGTCAATGATTTCAGATAAAGTTTTTCGGTCCATAAACGACAGAGGTCACTGATTGTGGAAGATAACAAATGCTGCTGACTATTGATTCGTTGAAGAGGAGATTAATAAAGAGCTGACGATACAACCCAATTCATTATTTTAATTAATTATATATTGCTATTCAAGGGCATGCAAGCAAATAGCAAAATTCTTTTATGTTACTTTTTTTCTGGTTAGCTTTTTCTTCTTGTTTTGTGAGAGGTTACACTTGTTGAACAAAGACAAATATGAATAGTTGATTGATTTAATTTCTAGCATGTTTTTTTTTTCTAATCCCTTGCTTGGGCAAATAAACTTTCTTTTAGTTTGATATTTGGTTTTTATGCTATATTCTTCTAATTTGTTAATTTATTAGATGATTTTTTCACCCTTCAAACTTTGACATTTGAAAGTCTTTAATTAATTTATGTGCTTGTTTTTTCAAAAAAAAACCCAAATGTTTAAGATTGTTTTCAGAATTTTAAGTAGCTAAAGAAAAAGGTAAATAAACTTTATATAAGTTTTTAAGTGTATAGGGATAAAAGTATTACTTAACAAAGGAAAAAAATGCATAAGCTTTAATGCACATTTTTAATCATAGTATACTCAGATGATCACTATTAAAAATGCACACTCAGTCTCCTTTGACAATTAAAATGATCAAAAGCATAAGAAACGGTTAAATGTCAAAATGGTAAAAATGTTTTTTTTTAAATAAACTATAGTTATATACTTAAAATGACACTGCCTAAGGCAATTCGATTGTCAAACCGTGTTAAATTGTGTTGGATGTCAAAATCAAAATTGATGCAAACCGGTGAGAGAAAAACGAGGTTCAGTTTTAAAGTGGAAAAAGATGAAAAAAAACTTAAGAAGTTAAAATAAGAAATGAACTGAACTGAAAATAGAAAAGGGAAATAAATTAGTGGAGGAGCATTGGTGAAAACATGATAAAAATTAAAAAGGAAACGAACTTATCATTGAAAAATTAAGGATCAAAACATCTAGAATACTTATCTAATATATGTAGATTATAACGGTCATGATGCACTGAATCTCACCGTGAGATTAATATTTCTAATCTCACGCTAATTTATCTCTCTCTCTATATATATACTATATATATATATATATATATATATAATATTTTATGATATTTTTCAGTAGTATTTCGGGTTATGTCAAGGACTCAAACCCGATATCGGTAATATTATTGGTTCGAGTTTTCAAATCGGATTTATAACTTATAAGGGCCACACAAATTCATTGATATATCCATATTTCCTCCTGTCCGAGTCAAGTGAGATTTGAGTAATTACCACACACATTATGTGTATTTTTCCAAAAAAATATATTTGTAAAAAAAATGAGTCCTAAAATGTCACTTACTCACTCTGGTAAAGGCAAAACAACATAAATCATGGAAGTTGGCTGTTTAATCTTGAACAATCTGATTATTCAAATATTTCCATGAAATGCAACAACATGATCATGTCATTTGAAATTAAAAATAGGAGATAAGAGAAGGAAATCATCAGGAAAGTATGCTGGTAATTACATGATTATTTCATAAAACATTTGTTTCAATAAGTTAAATCATGGATAAAACAAATGCCTGTCAAGTAGAAAAACATCTATCAAATATCTTCACGGAACAAGTCAGCAATTTATCACATTTAAAGAGATTTAAATCATGTTTGGGGCGGGTGATTTTTCCGTCTGAAAAAAAATATTAGTAATTTTTGGATAAATGCTTAAATTTTACTTCAGCCAATTTGTTAGATTAAGATCTAGATTAAAATTTTATTTTTCACTTTTTAATTTAACAATCAAGTTATAAATTATGTGGGACCCACTGCATTTAATCGAGAAAAAAAATAAGAGTAATATATTCTTCCTACACCCTGAAATAGGTTGATCTATTTGAATTAATGCTTGTTGGACTATCTTCTGAATTAAAAAATAAATAAATCATGAATAATAACGTTGCAACCAGACAGAGTATACGAGGATATTTTTAAAAATAAAATAAAATTTATCAATTGAAAATAATTTTATTTAATATAAAGACATTTAACATTATATCTAAAGTATTAAAAACAATACCCAATTTTAATATATCTGATATGAATTTGATTATATAATAAATAATATATATTATTATATCAATACTAAAAAAAGAGATGATTTAAAGAAGCAAATGCTTTATAATAAAATAAACCCTCGTGCCATTAAATATTTTGGTGGAGCCTTTTTAGTTTGAGTATGTCAATTTTGATTTATTAAAAATATATATGAGCTTTTCGATTTAAATTTTATGAATTTGATTTTTTTAGTGGGTTAAGTTTTTATGCACGAATCAGAGTCTCTTCTATAAACGTTATTTTAACCAAGCAAAATAATTAATTTTTGAATGGGTTAATTTTAAATAATTTTATTAATTATTTTCTTGGGTAATTAATTTTAGACTTTTTAGTAGTTCTATTGTACCTGGAAATAGCTTTATCCCCGTTGCTGTCACTTTAAAAAAGGGAAAATATCATGTTCTGGTTCTTTTTCAGTATTTGGAGTTCATTTTGAAAGCTAACAATGCCTCATAAACGAAATAATATACTTTAAATATTTAGTACTTGACTTATTTAAGAAAAAAACAAACGCTAATGGTTGATAAAAAGAAATACGTTCAATATTACAATAACTTTTTTCTTCGGATATTTTATCATGTTTCATTGTGCATTAAAAATACATTTAAATAAAGTTAATTAACATAAGATATGAAATAGAAGACAATATAAGAAAATAAATCCTTTTATTTAGAAGAAATTGATTTTATCTAATTTTATTTCTAGTTTCAGTCAGTTCAAACGGTTTTAAGTCGACTGATTTATCGTAAAAAAATTCTGGATAGCTTGAAAAAGGAATATTTTAGATAGTTGAAAGATAAATGCTAGAAATAATACTAAAAATTCTAAATANTATATATATAGACAAGAAATAAGTTTGTCTAACACTAGTTATAAAATCATCACAAAGATAAATAGCTAATGCTAGGAGGCTTAAAGATTGTATGCCAACATGGATTGCTCGAAATCAAGCAGGCTTTGTGCTGGGACGACGCATCCAAGATAATGTCATCCTTGCTCAAAAACTTCTTCACACCATGAGAAAATCATGAAGGAAAAAAAAGACACATGACAATTAAAATTGACATCTAGAAAGTCTTCGATTGTCTATGTTGGTCATTCATAGCGGATACACTTACTATCATCAAGCTGCGGAGAAGGTTGATACAAGTAGTTTTGAATTGCGTAACAACAACCACTCTTCAAGTGTTATGGAATGAAGACCGCACCGAGCCTTTTTCCATGGAAAGAGAAGTATGCCAAGGTTGTCCTCTATTGTCGTATCTCTTTGTATTATGCATTGAAAGGTTGAGCCACCTCATTCAAGACAAGGTGAATGAGAAGAAATGGCAACCAATAAAATTAGGGAGAGGTGGACCTGCTATATCCCATTTTTTATTTGCGGATGATCTTCTATAGTTTGCGGAAGCCTCAATTGATCAAATGCAAATCATCAAGGAAAGTCTCAATGTCTTTTGCAAAGCCTCTAGAGAAAAAAAATTACATAGAAAAAGTTTGCTATCTTTTTCTCTAAAAGAACTCCATTTGTCATAATGGAGGAAATTAACAATCTTTCAGGTATGAACATCACCAATGGTCTTGAACAATACTTGGGGGTTCCAATGATTCATGGGAGAACCACAAAAAGGAATGCACTACAAAGTGGTTGATAAAGTTAAGGCAAGATTAGAAGGATGGGCAGCGGCTACCCTGTCATTAGCGAGAAGAATTACTCTAGTCAAATCTTATGCACTCTTATTTGCCCTTTTACACAATGCAAACAACAAAACTGCCATGCATTATTATTGATGAAGTGGAGAGACTCTGTAGAGGATTTATAAGGGGATAAACAAACAATAAGAGGAAGATGCACCTTATCAAATGGAGTACCATAACACAAGCTCAGAATAGAGGAGGCCTTGGATCAATGTTGTTAGAACTGTTGAATCTAGGATCCCGAGAATGTTTTGAATGATCACAAATTTGTAAGTGAACTCAGCCTTACTGATGAACTTGTTTGAGCTAATTTCTGTAACAGGATATATTCAAGTTCAGTACAGTGGTGGAATGAGTGACCGCTGCACACGTAATTTATACATGAAGAACCATATGTGTGCAATGGGCATCCTAAGGATATAAGCGGTCGACCAG
>LTAE01009648.1:5208-15449 GCA_001647135.1 Pontederia paniculata
TTAAGCCAAGGTTAAAGCCATGATTTGAGCCAAAATTATTCTAAAAGGCAACCGAAGCAATGAAGCAATAATGTTGGTAGCTAGGATCATGGAGCAAGGTACCCATGTCTATGCATATGGAACCTCCACTAAACTCATCAATGGAGCATTGCTGAACGGAGGCAACAATTTGGGGTGGCTTCGCGAAATATCATTGAGTAGAGGAAGCAACTTGGGTGGTGTATTGTGAGTGGCATGAGAGAAAGTATTTATAATTGACTAAGACGTTGCAATTTTCTTGAAGCAATCATTTATTTTATATGAATGAGTGTAACAGTAGAAGATAATATGACTAATTATATTCTTAATTAATTGTAAGAGAAGAGTTGAATGCTAATTAATTGTGGGAGAATAGTTGAATGCATGGGATAATTTGGAATAGTATTTAATACTGATTTTATTAACACTGATTTCCCTGCCATATTTAGATGTTTCGCCTTCCATCCTGATAGTCTGCTAGCTACTTTATCAACTAGTTGTTGTTGGTTGTTCCTAGGGATATATTTATGAGATATCATGGTTCCTAGGTATTTGAAAGGAAAGCTGCCCATCCTTATGCCTAATTTGTTATGTATGGCATTTTTCCTTTTAGTGCTTAGTTTTGGAAGTAAGTATACTTCAGATTTTGATGGATTGACAGTTTGATTTGTGAACATATAATATAAATTCATAATTTTCTTAATCTCTGGACAATTTCTAACTGTAGTAGCCACACAGATGATGAGGCCATCAACATACAATAAATGGCTAATGGAAAAAGATCTAATTGAGTAGGGGATTAAGGAACCAGAATGCACAGCTTGATTCATTAACGAAGTAAGGATTTGCGTTACTATTATAAATAGATATGGAGAGAGTGGATCCCCCTGTCTAATACCTTTCTTAGGTTCAAAGCTAGGAGAAGGTTTGCCATTAACCACACATGAAAATGAGGGGGAGGTCACACATGCCATTATCCAGTTAATAAACCTGCTGGGAAGTTTCATTATTGTCAATGCATTCCTAATGGCCCCCCAATCAACTCTATCAAAGGCCTTGGCCATGTCAACCTTAATTAGCATACCTTTCCTACTCCCTTTGGTCATTGAGTGAGCTAATTCCTGACATATTAAGATGTTGTCTTGAATTGAACGGTTTGTCATAAAAGCAGACTGGGCTGGGTCAATTAAATTAGGCAGGATTGATTTCAATCTAGTTGCTAAAATCTTGGCTACCACCATGTATATGATATTACATAGGGATATGGGTCTATAGTCACTAACTGTATTAGGGCTACTGTTTTTAGGAATAAAAATAAGGTTGGTTTTAGACCATTCCCTTGGCATGACACTTGAAACAAAAAATTGGATAATTTCTTTTGTTGTTGATTCCCCAACTATGTCCCAATATCTTTTATAAAACTCAAGTGTGAATCCATCTGGCCCTGGGGCCTTTCCTGGGGGCATGGACCATAATGCTGCCTTAACCTCCTCAATGGTGCAAGGTGACTCTAGGCTACCAGCTTGTGTAGATGTTAGGGCAGGCAGATCAGGCCAGAGGGAGGGATTCAAGCATGTATGTGAGGGGTTGTGCCACAATTCTTTATAATTGTCAACAAATTCTTGAAGAATTCCTTCCTCAGAATTGACCACATGCCCTTCCTGTGTGGTAATGGTGTGAATGAGATTCCTCCTTTGTCTAACTAAGGTGGTTAGATGAAAGAAATTTGTATTCCTGTCACCTTGTTTCAACCATTTGATCCTAGATTTTGACCATCATTTTAAGCTTATTTGTCTTAATAATGCTGCATGTTGATAATACAGTGATCTAAGTGTTCCCAATTCACTTGTATTTAAACCACTTTGCTCATCTTTATGCTCCATTCTGTTAATTTCTGCTTTAATCGACAATGCTTTGCTTTCTAGAGGTCCTAGATATTTCTTATTCCAGAGTAAGGTCTTATGTTTAACTAATTGCAGTGATTGATGTATAGATGTATTAGGTCCCCTAGAGTTCCAAATCTGCTTGACAATGTCTCTAGCCTCAGGATACTCAAACCAAAACAGATCATATTTGAAAGATTTTGCTCGTGCTATGGAATAATTAGTACTAAAGAGGAGGGGAGCATGATCTGACGTTGTTCTTTCTAAAATTTTTAGATATAAATATGGGAATTTTAAAAGCCATGCGGAGTTTAGAAAGATACGGTCTAGTTTACACCATATTCTGGCCAAACCTTGTCTGTTGTTACATCAAGTATACTTGCAGCCCTCTCCGTCAATATTCATCAATCCCTGTACAGTTATAAGTTCTCTGAAAAGACCAATAGTTTTAGCTAGGTGGAAGGGCTTACCACCTTTTTTGTCCTCCGGGTATAGTAGGGAGTTGAAATCACCAACTACGGCCCATGGAATGTCAATCATGTTCAGTTTAGTAAGGTCCTTCCGAGCCTTGCCCTTTCACCCGAGGTGTTGCTGGCATAAACACAAGACAACATAAAAGAGAAATCAAGAAAGGCAACAATAGCATGCATAACTTGCGGAGCAGAAAGGATTTGGGTCACCCTGAAGTCAAGCCCCCTCCAAGCGAAAGTTATTCCTCCGGAGGCACATGTTCCTTCGTAAAAGCAACCACTCCAGTCTTTCCCCAGGCGTCTTATGACTCATTCTGAATTGTCTTTTGTCGCGTGTGACTCTACCAATACAATCATATTCGGCTTATGCTGTCGGATCAAGTTTGTAAGACGATTGTGAGCCTTCCCTCTAAAGGCCCCCCGACAGTTCCATGATATCAGCTTCATAGGTTGAGATCCAGACTGGAGTCCTTGACTCCCTGTTGATGCTCACCCTGCACAAGAAGTATGTCAAATTGTGAAGATACATGAGTTTTATTTTTACCTTTACCTTGCCTCCTTTTGCCTTTGTTCTTCCCTTTCAAGGATGGAATGGGGGGAGGAGGAGGCTTCGATCGTTCCCTTTTTCTTTGGGAAGGAATGTATGGTTCCAGATCCGAGTCCACCATAGCTTCCCCTTCTGAGTCTTCCTGGCCTGTATGTTCTTCTTCCGCTTCCTCGAACAACCTAGACCTCATCTGCATCACCACAGCTTCATGTAGTCTGCCGGTCTGACCTCCAGGATCAGGGGCTGTTGCCGGTGACCTCTGTCTCCGTAGCGGTCCTCAGAGAGATTCTGGTGTGAGAAGGATTTCCTTTGCCCCTCTTTGAATTCCTTCTGCTGCTGAAGAGTGTTCCTGCGCTTGCTGTCCAGATCGCACAGTTAAGTGTGGGGATGAGATAAGATCAGTCACTGTTACCTCGGGAATCCGAAACACATCCTGAGCAACACTTGGCCCTTGATTTAAACTCTGTGAAACCAGGATTGATTTCTGTCCGTCCATCTCCACTAACCCCGAGCCGCCCGATTGATGACCTGGAGCTGGGTGCTTACTAGATTGGTAGTGGATTCAACGTTTCATTAGATCTGCATTTTTTGGAGACTCCGCGGGATCTTGGCCGTCCATATCCCCAATAATATCACTACCTTCAATAGTCCCATTTTGCCCTTTTAAAGATAGAGAGATCCTACCGTTATGGTGGGCTTGGGTGTTGTCAGCCTTTAGATCGTCCTTTCCAACATCCGACGACTGCTGATCTATTAGGGTAACGCGGGAGCCCCTTGCCCCGGTTTGGAGCGGTTCACCTGTCTGAACCCGGTTCACTGCCTCCCACCTCCGCGGCGGACTGTGAGTTGGAATTCGGCGAGATCTATCTTGCCTTCTTCCCGGTCGGGATGGTGCCCTCGTCGGAGGTTTCGGCTACTGGTACAGGGAGGGTAACTGCCGTTGCCTGGCCGGAAAGGCCTGTATCCACAGACCGTAGAGCAGGACCTTGCTGGCGGCTTCGTCGCTGCCTACTCCCCGCACCTGAGCTTTAGATCTCTCCGGGCACCCTTCCAACCGGTGACCAATAAGACCACACCTGAAACAAAAAGATGGTAAATTCTCATATAGAACCCGTTGGAAATAACTGTTACCATCCGGCAGCTCTATCCATATTCCTTGCTTAATAGGCTTAGTTATTCCACACAGGCCCTCGCCGGACCTCTCCTGGTACCGTTAGGCTCCAGATTGTCGATTTTGAGTGGTAGGCCGAACTGCGAGGCTATTCGGAGAACTGTGCTATGTGAGCCCAGTTCAAATGCTAAATCTGGCAACTGAATCCAGACCGGGAAGGAGAGATGCCGCCCTGGAGTAGGTCTGAAGAAAGGCTTAGGAAGCATGAGATGCAGTATGTGACCCTGGACATTCCACGGGCTTCCAGTTAGGACCTGCAATTTTTCCTTTTGGTTAGTAAATAGAAAGAGTACAAAGGAATTCCCAAGATCTAGAATATTCACGGATTCCTCTAGGTTCCACATCTGTGGAAGAACAGATCTGAAGAGCTCAAGCGTGTCTGCCTCTCCAGGATCCGCCCAATGAGACCCCTCATGATCTCCTTAGATCTGGTTTCCACTTCTTCTTGTTGAATCATCACTGTATCTCGGACTGTTTCTAGGATGCCTTTCCATTGACTTGGTGACATTCACCAGTGATTGGAAGATGACCCTCGGACTATGTCCGACCATGAATGCCGGCTAGGAATAGCTTGGCCCTGATGCGATGGTTGGTGAGCGAGATGGGTGTCATGAGCAGGAAGGAAACAAGGTTGAGGAGGAGGAGAGTTTTGCTGGGGATGGACTGGAACTGGTGTCGATTGAGGGGAAAAGGTAGAAAATGGCTGCAGAGGAGGTGAAAGGAGAGGAGGTGGCGGAGGGTCAAGAGCCATGAAAGATAGCTTTTAATAATGCAGAAGAAGCTGCTGCATCATAAATTAACCTGAAAGATGCACATGAATTCAAGTGAGAACAATCAGACACCAGTGCAAAACCAGTGCCTTCTGAGCCATCATCTCTCTGTCGAGTTCATACTATTTTAATCATAGATCGTACTATTTTAAGCTTGATTGTCGATTTGTGATAGATTTAAATTTGGGTGTTATAACTCCTTTTAATATGAACAGTATGATTAAACTCATTAGAAATATTTTAATCTTGACCGTCCATTCATTTTTAGGTCAATTACACAAAATTAAATTGTTTATTGATTCATTTTAATTATTAATTTTTTTATTTTTTATGAAATTATTATTATTTTTTATAAAATAGTAATTTTTTTTGTTGGTTATTACTTAATTTTTTTAATTGTGCATAAACGTTATTAAATTATTTTTGTTGCCACAGACTATTTTAGAGTTATTATATTTCTTGTTACTATTTTATTTTTAAGAAATGATATACATTATTCTGAAATCTTTTTGGTAATATATTCACTAATATAAATTATTATTTATAAAAAAAGAATAAAAATTATGTCTAAAGTTCTAGATTTTTTTATGAAAACCCACAACCTTTAGATTTGTTTTTTCTGTGAAATTATTTGCCCGAAATATTTTCTTCATAGATATATCATCTTTCAATATTGTAAAAAACATTGTACTTTTTTTTTAAAAAATATAGTTTTACAAATATTATTTCCAGAGAATTTATTATTTTTAAATATCTATTCTCGAAAATATGCCATTATTAAAAATATTCTTAAGAAAAATTTGGAATTTATTTTAACCGAAATTTATTACAAGATTTTGAAATCAACAAATTTGATCAAATATATAATCATTTTTGGTAAAAGTTTTCTTGAAAAATTTAAAGTATTTTCGGATAAAGTGTTTCTTTGAATATTTGTCTTAGAACTCTTTTAATAACAAATTAGATTTTTTATAATTTTTCAAATACGAATTTTATCTTAAAACTTTCACATTTTCTCTGTATAATTAAATTTTATTTTATAGAAAATATGCTAAAGTTTATGGTTGTTGAACTAGAAAAAATGAGTAGTTTTAAGGGTGACAATTACGACACTTGGAGTCATAAAATAAGTATGACCTAATTTACGTTAACTTATAAGATTGCATAAATGTCACTCCATCAATGCTTCAGAAGTAGTCACTAACGGGGAGAAGACAAACCACGTAGTAGTTATGGAGCAAAGGAGAGAAGCCTATGAATTTTGACAAGTTTTAATTAAAAGAAAAGTATACGTTCAAAAGGGATAATATAAATTGCTATTGTATAAATTTATTACTTGTGAAATAAAGTCGGACGATAATATGTTCCATCATATAAAATATGTGCTATCGAATTATCATCAGTATGATTTACAACTCTGCTATGCTATTTTCTAGAACATATATAGCAAAATAGGTCCTTACCTTTTTGCTGGTAACTCATTGATACATTTTATTTTTGAAACAAATCTTTCTTCTATAGTAACTCACTTAAAAGGCTATTGCCCATTTAGATTTCAGATTGTTTGAGACAACATAACGTAATTAAGTAATAGCATTAAGCTTTCCGCTAATAGTAAACCCTTATGTAACTCCAATGGTTTATCTTGCTGGTCTTTTGTTTCCTATATAATTATTAACTATTAAATTTCAAGTTATACTTCACATTATATAAAATTATATAACTTAAATTGTAACGCCCCCAAAACGAACCCACATAGGCCTCGCCTACATGGGCCTTTTGACGGTGTTACATGGACATTTGGACATGCAATATGAACTCACAAAGCAATAAAACTAAGCAAGCTCATGATAATATAAATGAGAAGATAAAAGATAGTAATATTGCTGCGGAAACAAAATATAACAAGATAACATGAAGATAGTTAAAACATGGCAACAAAAACATATCATATAGAGTTCATAAGTGCAGAATAATATTTTGCCACATAAGGGCATAAATCTATGGCCAAAATATAAGGCCCCATAAGATCACATGAGTCTTAGGCTCATTCGACTCGAGACATAAAATAAAGATAACAAGTTCATTAGATATAATCCTAATGACTTATAGGCCTACATGACCATGTGTAAACTAACACCGCCATGAGCACACCACCGCCAAATCCATCATGCATTATCACCTGCATGGATCAAGGAGCAGGGGAGGTGAAAACCCTCCAGTTAGAGTGTGTAAAGGCCGACTCATATCATACAACATAANTATATATAATTCATCGTGAACATAGACATAATTCTTGAACATATACCAATTTAGGATAAACATAAGCATGATCATAAGCATTACATACATGGAAGACATCTCATACATGAAACATAGAAGAACTTAGACATCTTACGTTCATGATCATCATCATTTACATCATCTTTACATCTTTGCATAATTAGTCATATGATCTATATTGAGTTAACTTTAACTCGCATCATCATCATTATCACATTAATCATAGGCCAATTATTATCTTTACTTTGAGGAGTCTTTGGCAACATCAACACGTACATAACATGGCTAGCTATGTCGACCCTCTCTTCGGGGCCATACATAGGAAGTTCAGTCACTATTCCTAGTGAAAGACATAACTTTTCGAGAAGTGCCAAGGCATCTTCCTCCATCATTAATGTGCCAAGACTAAATTCTTCAAAGCATCATCTTCATTACATACATCAAGCATGACAAACAATCTTATAATTTTAACATATTTATGGCTTTGCATGCATCTCGATGTCTAGGTATATCACAAGCATCAAACATAGTTTCTCTGTCCTCACAACATAATACATAGCATATAATTGAGTAAGAACGGTTAGAAGAATAAGAACAATTATCATATGGGGTCAATCATTAACATAAATTGAGTATATCATATAAATAAATCATCATATAATCACTTAAATTAAAATGACATAAACAAAAGTGAGGAAAGCATGCACTACGGGTCCATCGCGTGCACTACGGGTCCAAATGAGTGCGCTACGACCATTCCAGGGTTCACTACAGTTACACAAAGCGGGGTCGTAACGAGGTCGTAGCCGGACTCTGCTCGCTATACAAAAAATTCGATTTAGAGAGTTTACGCTATGGGTAGAGGGCATCGCTACAGTTTTAGAAATGCGCTACGACCCAACATGGGCAGCTACACCCAAAACTGGTCGCTACGACCCCATAAGGGGCCTGCTACGACCCATAGTGCCTCCTACGACCCCATAGAAGGTCACTACCACCCATATGAGCTCGCTACGGTCTAAAAGGCTCCACTACATGTTGGAATGAACTCAATACGGTCTCATTATTGGCAGCCTGTAGTCAGCCACTGGAGCTCACTTTTCTCCCTCGTTTCAACCCGTTTTCATGCCAAACCTTCACAATTTCACCCCCATACTTTCATATCATGAATGTAGCTTCAAATATACAATATTTCCTTCATTCTAGGGTCTATAACATGCTAAAAATGCACCGAAAGTATGAGATTCAAGATTAATAGGCCTAGGTTGCAATCTAGGGTTCATTTGCACATTTAGGGTTCTTGGCTCATATTTTTCATGGACTTAGGATTCATGACATAAGAGAATCATGTAATTGGTCATATAAACATCTTCATAACATAAATGGGGTATGACATTCATCATATAGTTCATAGGGTATCAAAAAGAAGCATTAAAACATAAGAACAATCATACTCATACATAAATTTTCTACATGCCACCTTTTGCATTTCTATCTTCTAAAAACATGTGTTCTTATACTCCTCAAATCCATAGAATAGAGGTAAGAAAAGGAGGGATTAGATCCCCTTTACATACCTTGACAAGAATTCTAAAATCCTAATTGTTCTTCTTCTTCTTCTTTAACTTCTTCTTCCTCTTTGGTGTTTGTTCTTCTTTCTCCTCTACTTGGTGTGTTCTTCTCTTGCTCTTGTGCCTCTTGCCCTCCTTCAAATCCCTTTGAATTACAACAATGATAGAGAGCTTCCTTTAAAAACCCTAGTTTTTGAGGTGTTACGAAGAGAAGGGAGAAAGAGAGAATATGGAGAGGAGAAATGAGTAAATGGAGCTGGTTTATCCTTTTTATACTTAGGGCATCATTATTTTTAAAGTGAGTTTTGAGCTCAGTTGACTAAGTAAGCTAGTTTATTTCATTTGGGGTCTCTTTTAAATTTTGGAAATTTACATTAATAAATTAGGAAACCACCGTTACCTACTATTACTTACCTTTATAGCTTCTAATAGCCATGAGGTAGAACCTCCATCCTCCCTTTCCTTCTATTCTACTCGATCGGTCAAAAAGAGAGGTAAGACTGTATTACCTTGTTTTCTTTTTCTTCTCCTCCTGATCTTCCATTATCTCGAAGTCGCCTAGTGGATACAATGCTTGGTTGCGCTATGATTGATTACCTCATGGCTATATTCTATAAATTCTCGGCTTCATGATTTTGATGAGAATCGAATTTAAAACTTTTCCTAAACAACACAAATATAGTATTTGTGATATGAAAAAATTGACACTCATATCTAAAATCCCAATAAAATTTCTTGTTGGATAATACTTACAAACGATAAATAGATTCTATATATACATACATATATATATATATATATATATATATATATATATATAAGGAAAGCACAAATCATAATTATTATTATTTTAGTTCGATCAAAAATATAAATGTTGAGAGAAAAGAAATATAATATTTCTTTTACTTAAAATTATTCATAAGTTTTGTTTGATACGATCGCGCAACACACACCTATAGATAATTTATTAATATTGTACCAAATGAAACATGCATTCAACAGCAAGCAGAGAAGAGGATACAGGTATTTATATATATATATATATATATATATATATATATATATGTATGTATATATAGAATCTATTTATCGTTTGTAAGTATTATCCAACAAGAAATTTTATTGGGATTTTAGATATGAGTGTCAATTTTTTCATATCACAAATACTATATTTGTGTTGTTTAGGAAAAGTTTTAAATTCGATTCTCATCAAAATCATGAAGCCGAGAATTTATAGAATATAGCCATGAGGTAATCAATCATAGCGCAACCAAGCATTGTATCCACTAGGCGACTTCGAGATAATGGAAGATCAGGAGGAGAAGAAAAAGAAAACAAGGTAATACAGTCTTACCTCTCTTTTTGACCGATCGAGTAGAATAGAAGGAAAGGGAGGATGGAGGTTCTACCTCATGGCTATTAGAAGCTATAAAGGTAAGTAATAGTAGGTAACGGTGGTTTCCTAATTTATTAATGTAAATTTCCAAAATTTAAAAGAGACCCCAAATGAAATAAACTAGCTTACTTA
>LTAE01009649.1:0-14559 GCA_001647135.1 Pontederia paniculata
GAGCCCTTTGGACGTCTACTCTCAGCCTTGACAGTCTACTGATCATCCACTGTCTCCACCCTGAGCCCTTTGGACGTCCATTGCCTTCATCCTCAGATCTTCGGTCGTCTGCTCTTCGACCTCGGGCAACCTCTTCTCTGCTTAGCCAAGACTCCTTCTTCGGCTAAGTCTTCTCTGGGCGTCCACTACCCCTTGGACCGCCCGTTCTCCATCTTTGGTTGGTAGAGGTGTTGCCTTCGGTCGCCCATTTCTCATCATCGGGCGACCTCTCCCGTTAAGTCCTTTACTTTGGTTGTCCTTCCTTTATCTTTACTCGACCGATCAGCCTCTGATCCCTCTTCTCGTGCATTCTCTTTCAATATCGGTCGACCACTCTATATTCTTAGGAAGACCACTACACACATATGATTCTTCTGAACTGTCATCCGTGTGCATAGGGGATCTTTTAGCTTTGGCCGATCTAACTATTCCTGAACTTGAATATCCTGTTTCAGAAATCAGCTCAACAAGTTCATTAGTACAAACTAAGTTTCCTTACGAATTTGTGATCATCAAAACACTCTCCGGATCCTAGATTCAACACCAATGGTTTCTAGGATTACTAGAACCTGACTAATCCAACGTTCGAACAGGTGCAATAGAGATAAATTCGGGTCAAAGTGATATTTTTGGGATTCAAACTCGAAACTATTAGTTCCCATCCTCCTAGGGCACAACCCCGCTATTCACGAAAATAATATTGGTGATAGTTCATTTATTTGATTTAATTATTTTTTATAATAAATCATCAATAGAATTAGTTAATTACTCACAAAAAGTTACTTAAAATGTGAAGTCATTACTTAATTTAATATTTATTACTCTACATGAGTTAAATTACATTTTTAGGTTGATTTTTTAACACATATTTTTCAGGATAAATCTAATAAAATTTCTAATCTTAACTTTATACCAAAATAATTTATAGTAATATAATTTTAACTAGGACACAATATAATCTTTATATTACACTATTTTTTAAGATAGTATAAATATTATAGTATGTTACATTTTTTTCAATGAAAAAAATTACAATTAAAATGATTACATATAAAAAGTATTAAAACAATTGTCCCATTGCATTTCTCATTTTCATCATATGTAAATAATAATTTCCTTTATTCTGATCACACTTTTTCAAGCAAGCACAAAAAATATAGAAAAAAAAACATAATTACTTAATCAAATAGTGTCATTTTTCGGAAGGAAACTACTAATAAATAGAAGGCTTTATTTTTTTTTCAGTTGTCAAAACTGGATGATCTGCTTCACCATATATATGAGCACCATTTTTTCTCTTGTAGCAAGAACGTATAGAACTGATGCAGAGGAGAAGAGGAGGGAAAGAAATTGAGAAGAATCAATTGAATTGTAATAAGATATTTTTGTAAAGTTACAACTTCCTTCTATTTATAGTATCACTTATAACACACTCATTTCTACAATTACTGTTACATTGCCTAGCTACATTATTATATTAGTTTCATAAACTAAAGTGCTACACTAATAACTGTCAATTGATGCAATGAGGATAAAATAGCAGCAGCGCTTCAGTGTCAACACCCCCTTTCAAGTTGACGGTATAAAAAGATCAATCAACCCCAACTTGCTGGATAAGTAATCTTGCGCTATAGTTGGCAAAGCCGCTAATTGTTTCTTTGTAGAAATATGATGCAGTTTAATGAGTTGTAATACATTTTATTTCCTACACAAAATGGCAGTCTACTTCTATGTGCTTGGTACGTTCATGATAAACAAGATTCTCCGCTATTTGTTTGGCATCTCGACCGTCATTAAACAATTTAACTGGCAAATATTTTTGGCCAGAAACTGTCAACATTTTCTGATATGATTCGTTGATTAAATTCCTGTAGAAAGAAAACTGTTTGGATTGATGTATGGTAAAAGACCAAACATCTTATATTACAAAGCTACTAGGTGCAACTGGTTTGTCTTGAGAATTTGGAACAAATTGAGAAAAGTCTGATGAAAAGAGTGATGATGCATCTTTTCTAGGATACTCAAATAAATCTCAGTGAACTCTATAGAGGGTACAACCTAAAGGACACTAATAAGATAAAGAATCAACACATGCCATTCTCAATAAAGTTGAAAACATCGGTAATCAACTTAGGAAGATTAAGCTCATGGAAGAAGACAAGAGGCAACTATGATTCCGAAAACAATCAATCCAGCCAAGTAATTTCTGCAGCAACAAGTGCCAAACTCCTATATTCTTATTCTGCTCACGATCTTGAAACCACATTCTATTTTTTTGACTTCCACAACACAAGAGAATCTCCAATCTTAATACAAAAAGCAGAAACTGAATGCCTTGTGAAGACACAAGATGCCCAATCTGCATCACAAAATGCAGTCACACCATTGTCCTTGGATGCCGAGAAGAACAACCTTTTTCTTGGAGAGTTCTTGAGATATCTCACTATTCTGAAAGTTGCATCAAGAGGAATGTTTTTGGTTGGTGCATAAACTGACTTAGATGCCGAACCACATATGTAATATCTAGTCTAGTATTTGTGAGATAAAGGAGTCTCCCAATTAAAAAGTCACACCATTGTCCTTGGATGCCGAGGAGAACAACCCTTTGCTTGGAGATTTCTTGAGATATCTCACTATTCTGAAAGTTGCATCAAGAGAGATATTTTTGGTTGGTGCATAAACTGACTTAGATGTCGAACCACATATGTAATATCTGGTCTAGTATTTGTGAGATAAAGGAGTCTCCCAATTAATTTATGGAATTGTCCAGGTTCAGCTAACAACTCATCTAATTAATTATGACTACAACATTGCTTAATCTTCTCATCATACTCATAAGATGTGTACTTCTTAGTCTGCTCAAGTGGTGTACTTGCTGGTTTGGCTCCTGCATAACCAAGATCAGATAAAAGTTTCAGCGTATTCTTTCTTTGGGTTAGAAACAATCCCTTTGCTGATCTTAAAAGTTCCATACCCAAGGAAAACGAAGTTCTCCAAGATCCTTTATTTTGACACTAGCTCACAAGGTCTCTTTTGCTTTGTTATACTAGGAGTGCAAAAAATTGACCCCTTTTAGTCAAAGTAAACAATGTATAATCATCTTTACTTTGAACAAATCATGCACTGATCAAAATATTAGTGAATTTGATATTCCAGTGGAGAGACGCTTGCTTCAAGCCATACAGGGATTTAAGTAGTCGACAAACCTTCCCTGGAGAGCCCCCCTAACTACTTAAACCCTCCGGCTTGCATATAAACCTCCTCAGATAAATCATCATTCATAAAAGCATTGCTACATCAAGATGGAAGAGAGGCCAGTTGTGCTGAGTAGCTACAATTAAGAACACCTGGATAGTTACTGATTTGGCAACTGGTGAAAAGGTTTTAGTATAATCCACCCTCTCTTGTTGGTTATACCCTTTAGCGACAAGCCTCACCTTATATCACTCGACCTCCTCTATTGCAATAAACTTAACTTTAAAAACCCATTTACAACCAACAAGAGTTTTACCAGGTGGTATATCAACAATCTTCCAAGTCCCATTAGCTTCAAGAGCATTAAGTTCAACTTGCATAGCAGTAACCCAATTTGGATCCTTAGCAGCTTGTTTGTAAGTGATTGGCTCATGAATATATGAAATAGCAGACAAAAAAAGATGAACAATGTGATGTACATTGCTGATAAGAAATATAGTTGTTGATGGGATAAGGAGTTGTACATTGAGTAAGTCCAAGATTAGCACTCGTAATATAATCATGTAACCATGCAGGTGGACGAGTAACTCTTCTGGTTCTAGTCTCAGAAGGCACAACAACAGGTTCAGAAATCAGATTTTGGATACTAGAGGCATACCAAATGTCAAGTATTCAGTAGAAATATCATGAGGAATAACAATCAGAATATCATAAGAGAAAGCATTAGAATCAACATAATCAAATTAGGAATATCATATTCAGGAACATAAACTGGAGACATAACAATTTCCTCAAGAAAAATAAATCATGAATGATACCACTGGTTGAAGAAGGTGAAACATCATGTGGAAGTGCATAAGGAAGTTCAATAAATTTAACATTTCTGCTAACAGAAATTTGCTCTTTGTCAAGACCGAGCATTTTGCATCCTTTTTGTGTCATGGAAAAGAAACACCCCTGGAATAGCCTTCCTATCAAACTTATCAGTGGCAACTTTATTAGTCATGTAACGCAAGCACCCAAACATTCTCATGTGTGTTAAATCTGGAGGATGACCGATTTTTTTTTTCGAAGGAGAAATATTATTCAGAACACTAAGAGCTAGTCTATTGATGATATGAGCTGATGCCTGAACACTCTCGCTCCAGAATTTCAAAGGCAATTTCGATTGAAACATTAAGGATCTGGCTATTTCAAGAAGATGCTTATGTTTTCTTTCAACTAGTCCATTTTGCTGAGGAGAATATGCACAACTACTCAGGATTCCTTTTGTAACAAACAATTGCTTACCGACTTTATTTTGATACTCATTTCCATTATCTGTCCATATGATCTTTACTCATGTATTATAAAGAGTTTTTGTAAGAGCCAGAAAAGTTGAGAAAAAAAACTACATTTGCTTTTGTGTCTAATAAGATATATTCAAACCATTCTGTTGAAATCATCCACAATAGTAATCAAATAAGAAAAACCATTGTAAGTAGCACTTGAAAGGACCCCAAGTGTTTACATGAATCAAATCAAATATTTTAATACTCATAGTAGCTTTATCAGTCAGTTGAAAGGCAATTGTTACTGTCTAAAGGACATATGTTGCAATGTGGCAGAGCCTTATTATTACAAGATTTAATGGAAGGAATAAACTTGAATCTATCTATAGGAAGATGTCCAAGTCTTTGATGACATAATTCCAACTTTGAAGTTGCTGTTGAATTTACCACCAAACAAGAAGAAATTGGTTTTGGATGTCTTGTCTCTTGAATTAGGAAATATAATCCTTTCCTCTTTTCACCATTGGTCCTGGATGACAGGAATTAATAGAAAATGTCACTGAGCATGCTAAGTATGAAGTTAATTGTATTGTGATACAGAAATCAGATTGAACTTGAATTCTGACACACGAAGAACATTTTTTAGTTCTAAATTTCCTTTCATCACAAAGGAACATGTGTGTAACTAAAGACACACTCCTATTGGGCAAAGACACATAATTTTTTCCTTTAAATTCCTTAACATTGTTCATCAAACTCAATAGGTTGTCATATGATTGGTAGCACCAGTATCAATTATCCAGGAATTCAAATCTTGATATGAAAAAAAAAGATTTTATACCTACCATATTTGCAACAGGAGCATTAGAAGAAAAAGTTTGATCTTTATTCACAAGCTGAATCAGAAACTTGTACTGCTCTTCTGTAAATCCTAAGTTAATCTTGATTACTCAATCTGATATTTTATCTTTTGAATCATGTTAAGTTTGTGCAGCAAACATAGCATTATGTGCATTACCCTGACCTTTTGCCTTATTATTAAACTTGTAATTGGGTGGAAAACCAATTAATCTATAACTTTGAAATCTTTTATGACCAGGTTTCTTGCTGTTATCACAGACAACAACATAATCCTTCTTCTGTTTATAATTCTGATTCTGAATTTTTGTCCCAAGAAAAGTTGTTTGTTGATTTGTATTTTGACCTGAAACACCTTTTTTCTGCCTTTGTTCCTCTTCTATTACAAGAGAATAAACTTGATTTTCTGTGGGAGGCGGACTCATCAACAAAATTTATGTTCTAGCTTGATTATAAGACTCATTAAGACCCATGAGGAATTTATAAAGTTTTTCCTGCCTTATATATTCATTATACTTAATTCTTCAGAACATCCAAAGAAGAGAGTTCAGGAATCATAAGTTCTAGATTTTCTCATAGATTCTTGAGTTTTGTGTAATAATCTGCAACATTAATCGAACCTTGACTTAAGAATATATTTCATTCTTAATAAAGTAAACCATCATTCCATTTAACTTCTCAAATCTTTCCTGCATATCAGACCATACTTTACTGGCACTTTGTATATAAAAAGATATACCAATCACCCATTTAGTTGTTGCCCTTGCAATCCATGATAAGACCAATGCACTACACTGTTTCGACTGGAATTCTAATACACTATGTACTTGTTCCAAAGGAAAAGAACCATCTACAAAGCATTGCTTATTTTTAGCCAGCAAGGCGTTGTACATGGCATTACTCCGAGCTGAGTAATCCTCAGATCCAGTCAACCGTTCAAAAATTAGAACTTGCCCTGGAGAATCCGAGGCACTCAAGAACAAAAGATTCAATATATCAATTGCTGCTATGATAGAAGAACTTGAAGCAAAACTCAGACATTTTTTCCATATCAATACCAAGGATCAAAATGTCAAAGAAGAAGGAAAAAGCTTCTCTAGGATTCAGATCTCTTCCAAAAAGAACACATAGAAAAAACCAACAATAAAGAACCAAAAAACTGCAAAAGCTAGAACAATCTATCCATGGAAACTTCAGATCTGAATCCTCTTGAGATCTTGTTCTGATACCATGTCAAAACTAGACGATATGCTTCACCATATGAACTCCATTTTTTCTCTTGTAGCAAGAACGTATAGAACTGATGCAGAGGAGAAGAGAAGCAGAGGGAAAATAATTGGGGAAGAAGAAACTGAATTGTATTCAGATATTTTTGTAAAGTTACAACTTCCTTCTATTTATAATATCACTTACAACACACTCAATTCTACAATTACTATTACATTGCCCAACTACATTATTATAAAATGCTTGATGGAGTCGCCTCCAGACCCTCCGCCTCCACCAAACCCTCCTTCCTACATCCCCAACTTCTCATCGCCTCCGGACCCTCCGCCCCCACTAAACCCTACTTCCTCCATCCCCAACTCCTCATCGGGGAATTCCAGAAAGGAGTCTCCACCCTTTGCACAACCATCACAGCATCCCCATCAACCCCCAAAAAACCCTACTTGGTCAAGCATTGTCAGGGGAAGCCGATCACCATCAACTTTGCAAATCTCCCCAAATCAACTACGTAGCCTTCGATCAACCATCACGGAGGAAGTCTCCATCCCAGAAACAGAGGATGCAAACAAAAGCGAAGAGTTAAGGAGATGCCTTATGTGCCGTTTCTTCGGCGAAACGGAAGACATTGAGAGGTTAAGAAGAGAGCTTCTTGATCTATGGAAGTTGAAGCAAGACATGCGAGTCGTAGAAATGGGTAACTTCTATCTCATGTTTTATTTCGATAATCCAGCGGATAGACTGCAGGTACTCACAGGCAGTCCATGGAGTATTCATGGACATATGCTGGCTGTTGCACAAGTAAAACCCTTTTCAGACCAATGGAGGACCAGATCTCAACTACGCCAGTGTGGATGCAACTGCAAGGATTATCGTTCGAACTTGCAAATCCTGATTCAATAGCAAGAATAGCATGTCACTTTGGTAAACTCCTGCGCATTGATGATCAATCTACAACAGGCGTATACAGAGGAACAATTCGTGTATGTATTGAGTTAGATATGTCAAAGCCGAACAAGGAATCTGGGTGAACACGCCAGATGGTAATAGTTTCTTTTAACAAGTAACCTATGAAAACCTCCCAATATTCTGTTTTAGATGTGGGATTGCAGGTCACAGGTTCGAAAGCTGCCCCAAAAGATCATCGGAAAGGAATCAGACGGAAACAGAGCCGAATGATACCCCTAGAAAAGTATTGTTATACGGCCCGTGGCTCCGATCCTTTCCAGGCCGGCGACATCCTCTGACGGAGAAGGCCATGCGAGTCGTAGAAATGGGTAACTTCTATCTCATGTTTTACTTCGATAATCCAGCGGATAGACTGCAGGTACTCACAGGGAGTCCATGGAGTATTCATGGACATATGCTGGCTGTTGCACAAGTAAAACCCTTTTTCAGACCAATGGAGGACCAGATTTCAACTACGCCAGTGTGGATGCAACTGCAAGGATTATCGTTCGAACTTGCAAATCCTGATTCAATAGCAAGAATAGCATGTCACTTTGGTAAACTCCTGCGCATTGATGATCAATCTACAACAGGCGTATACAGAGGAACAATTCGTGTATGTATTGAGTTAGATATGTCAAAGCCGATCAAACAAGAAATTTGGGTGAACACGTCGGACGGTAACCGTTTCTTTCAACAAGTAACCTATGAAAACCTCCCAATATTCTGTTTTAGATGTGGGATTGCAGGTCACAGGTTCGAAAGCTGCCCCAAAAGATCATCGGAAAGGAATCAGACGGAAACAGAGCCGAATGATACCCCTAGAAAAGTATTGTTATACGGCCCGTGGCTCCGATCCTTTCCAGGCCGGCGACATCCTCTGACGGAGAAGGCCGGCGACCGTATTCAAGCGACCTGGGCGCCGCGCCGAACAGGTCGAAGACCGGTTGGCCAGGAAATCTCCAGCCGTCAAACACTCCCTAACCCGGTCCAACGAGCTGAACCGGTGACCACGATGAACCGTTACAATGCCCTAGCAGTGCCAGATCTACACCATCCACTCGAGCAAGCCGTAATCCAAGGGCAGGAAAAATATGTTCATTCAAAGGCCGGCATAAATCACGAGGCCGTAATCCAAGGGCAGGGAAAATATATTCATTCAACGGCCGGCGTAGATCACGAGGCCAAATTGAAGAGCCAGGATCAAGGGCATACGCGGTGGAAGACAACTTGTGTGCAAGTTCAGAACCTGAGATCGGTACCAAGCACTTTCGACGGCCCAGATCAAGCTTGCACATCAAGACTCCAAGAGATGGTGACATATGTACCTTTAGAATCACAAAGCCCAGGTGGCGCATTCGCAGCAAGGGAGAACACCTCTTTAGAGGGTGCCTTGCGCCGCCCTCCTTCCATTTTTACTCCTAAGTCAAAATTTTCCTTTGCTGCTAACCCTAAAATGTCTCCTGTCTCAGTCCCTCCATACAGAGTTGCATCACCATTGCACCTTCCCGGCCCCCTACAAATGCAGCTCGCTTCCCATAGTGCGGCTCCAGCCTTAACAAGTCTGCGGCAGGAAGGTGTGGCGGAGGAGAACATCCCTCAGGATGGACAGACTGTAAGTAAAGGCGGAAATCATGGAGACTTCGTCGAGCGAGTAACCAACAGGCTGATAGAGGCAGAGGAGGCGCCGGAGAACAGAAATAGCTCATCTGGAGAGGGACTCTCAGAAGATGAGGAGGAAGACCCAGACCTGGCCCCAAAAACAAGGACGGAGCGGAAAAGAGAAGGAGTAGTGAAGAGAAATACAAGCATCTCAGCCCCAATCCTAAAACGAAAGAAGAAAAAGGCTAACAAGTCGCGCGGTAAGCATCTAAACTTACAGGACGTAACATCAATCTCACAGGAGTTGTCGGATATGCAAGCGGAGACATCCTCGCCGCAGGTGGACAAATGAAGATGATAACGTGGAACTGCAGAGGGGCGTGTCGCGCTAAGGTCAGGGAGCGCCTCTCGGAGATCAAAAGATAGCAACAACCTGACATCCTAATATTGGTAGAAACGCACACGACGACAGAAGTCTCAAATGAGGTAATACGGCGCCTGGGACCTGATTGGAAGGGCATCATCCAAGAGGGCACAGGAGCTGCCGGAGGTATTATACTTGCTTGGAAAGGACAGAACATACAGGTAACATCCATCCAACGAGACCCTCAATTCATTCATGTTGTGGTTTCATGTGAAAACTTCTCCTTTTTACTCACTTGTATTTACGCGNAGGTATTATACTTGCTTGGAAAGGACAGAACATACAGGTAACATCCATCCAACGAGACCCTCAATTCATTCATGTTGTGGTTTCATGTGAAAACTTCTCCTTTTTACTCACTTGTATTTACGCGAGCATAAATCCGGTGATTAGGAACCATTTATGGCAAAAGCTTATGAACATACAAACTGAGGACCTCCCTTGGGCCATAACCGGGGACTTTAATTCAATCCTAGAACCTCAAGACAAAAAGGGAGGGGCTCCTTTTAGGATTACAAAGTCGATAACAGCTCTAAAAAAATTTATAAATCACCAAGGCCTAATAGACATCCCACAACTAGGTCATCACTATACATGGTGTAACAACCGGGAGGGTCTAGCCCGTATCCATTGTAAACTCGATCAATTTCTTGCAAATCACCTTTGGGCAAGCAGATTCAGTAAGATGACACTACAATCTTTAATTAGAAGTGTGTCAGATCACTCCCCTCTCTTTCTAGACACAGAAGCTATTGCTAAAAGACCCAAAGCTTTCAAATACGAACATTTCTGGCTGGAATACCCGGAAGCCAGAGAGATCGTGAGAAGGGTTTGGAATAACACAAATCTTAGAGGAAATCTGGACCTTGCATTAAAAAACATAAAAGCCCAAACTATGACATGGAATAAAAATGATCTAGGCAGATTAGAAACTAATGTCGCAACTGTTAGAAATGACATAGCACAGTTGGAACTGAAAGATGAACGTACGAGACTCTCAGATAGAGATCTAGGAAGGCTTAGGGACTTATATAAAAAGCATGCAGCCTTACTTAGACAGATAAGCATCAAATGGTGGAGTAAGGCGAGAGTAAACTGGATCCAGGGGGGAGATAAGAATACCATATTTTTTCATTTAACTACAATGATTAGACACAGAAAAAACCTGATAACTAGTTTGGAAAATGACCAAGGAGTAATAATTACAGATGAAAAGGAGATTAGGGAATCATTCACAAAACATTACAAAGACCTCTGGAAAATGGATACACAAAATAATTATAGTCCTGAACAATGGCCTGACTTGCCCACACTCAATCCCTCATGGCACACATAGCTGAACACACCAATATCGTCCCAAGAAATCAAGGATGCCTTCTGGTCCCTCCCTACAGGGAAGGCACTAGGGCCTGATGGCTTCACATTAGAATTCTATCGAACATACTGGGATATCATAGGCAAAGAAGTCACGTTAAACATCCATAAGTTCTTTCAAACAAATCATATGCCTCTGGAATGGACCAAAACAACACTCATATTTATCCCTAAAAAGTCTAAACCCAAAAAAGTTACAGACTATAGACCCATCTCCCTTTGCAACATAGTTTATCGGGTAATAGGAAAGATTCTGGCCAATAGATTGAAGCCCAGTCTCCCGGAGCTCATAGATTCGGCACAATCTGCATTTGTATCTGGTCGTTCCATTCAAGACAGCATTATGATGGCTCAAGAGGTAGCTCACTCATTAGGCAAAGGACGCAGAAAATTTATGATTGTCAAGGCAGACATGGAGAAGGCATTTGATAGGGTATCCTGGAATGCCATTCTTAATACCTTGAGGATCATGAAATTCCCAGATAAATTTATTTCATGGATTTCAGTGTGTATCACCTCTCCTTCTTTTACTTGTCTCATAAATGGCACACACTCTACAGGGTTCATAAGTAGTAAAGGGGTAAGACAAGGGGATCCACTGTCACCTTATCTCTTCATATTAATTACTCAAGTGTTATCGTCAATACTAAATAAAGTCGTAATAGACTGCAAACTTACCCCATTCAAAGTAAACTCTTTCTCCATGAGCCATTTGTTGTATGCGGACGACCTACTTATCTGTGTAGCAGCCACCAGTAAAAACTGAAGAGAACTTAAAAAAATCTTAGAACAATATTGCAAATTAACAAATCAAAGGGTAAATGTCGACAAATCAAACATCTATCTCCCACCAAAACTAAACAAAAAACGCATAGGGGCCCTCAAAAGGGTGATGAACATTGGTCTGGGTAAATTTCCTTTTACATACTTAAGGGTACCAATCCCCCATATATACATCACCATAAAGCAGCAACACTTCCTAGTCGACAAACTATCAACCAGACTCTCAGGCTGGAAAGGTAAAGTACTAAATCAGGCAAGTAAGTTCACTTTTGATTAAATCAGTATTAGGGTTACTCCCAAACCACACTCTTGGATCTATATATGTCTCTAGTGGCCTAATTGACTCATTAGATAGACTAACTAGAGGTTTCTTTTGGGCAGATGAAAACGGCAAACGAAAGGCGCACTTGATAAACTGGAGAACCATCATGCTCCCACAAATGGGTGGTGGTTTGGGAATTAGAGACTTCCATCTTATTCGTACATCATTATTAGCAAAAAAAATTTTTTGTATATTAAACAGGGAACAATCACATTGGGCACATTTGGTGAGTCAAAAGTACGGCGAGCTTCATCCTTGGAGACAGGTAGTACCCTCTAACTCTTCATGGTGTTGGCGCCTAATCTCGAAAGCACTATCAGATATTAAACTTGGTATCACAAGACTCATAGGAAATGGAAGGACGACTAGCATTTTGCACGATCCGTGGTTATTCTCAACTCCACTCAACCTAATATCCACGTATATTAACATAAACTCTGAGCTTCTTAATCAGAACGTCAACGCATTAATCACAAATCAAACATGGAATTTAACTACATTACATGAATGCTTTGGTGATGAGTTAATATTGCGCATAAAGTCATATTTTTTACCTGCGGTGGCCAATGATGACATGTGGATATGGGACTCCGACACTCATGGAGAGGCAAAAGCCAAATCAGTCTATTATTTCTTAAGTCACCAAGCAACTCCACCGTCTGAAATTGGAGGACATGTTTGGATCAAAGTATGGTCACTTCCAATTCCCCCCAAAATTAGTATCTTTCTCTGGAAATTAGCACATAAAAGATTACCCACTAAAGATATGATAATATGTTTCGATCCTTCAATAAATCTGTTCTGCTTACTATGCGGACAGAGTTTAGAAACAAACAACCACCTTTTCTTTGAATGCCCAATTTCGTCGAACCTGTGGGCGTTGGCACAGACCAAGTTGAATCATACCTTCAAACACCAGGGAACATGGGGTATGGAGGATGGACCAAGGAAGGAAATGAACTCACTAAAAACTCTTGTACAAACCTGCTAGCAATAATCTCTTTTTGTCTATGGGGGATAAGGAACCTAAGGAATGTTATTTACTTTCGCTCCAAACATGTTAGCCTTCAGACGGTGCTGGAGAAGGCTTTGGCAGGATGTGAGGAATATGGAAGACACCACATATCTGAGGCAACACCCCCCGCGACCTCCAATGGGTCAAGTGGGAGCCCCCACCCCCCGGATGGGTTAAAATTAACTCAGACGGTTCCTTTAATGGAAAAGGGGAAATCGGGGGAGCAGGATATCTCATTCGATCATCTAATGGTGGTTTTTTACGTGCAGGAGCTCTAAGCAAACAAGCAGACTTAGTACTGGAAACAGAGGCTTGGGGATTGATGCAGGGACTTAAAGACTGCCGGACGATGGGATTCAAAGACGCATGGATAGAATCAGACTCAAAGGTCTTAGTACAAATAGTACACAAGCAATGCAAATGCCCATGGAGACTGTTGAACATCTTACGAAACATCTGGGAGGATATCCGGTTTTTTGATCATTTTGAATGCAAACATGTATACCGCGAAGTCAATAAGGTTGTGGATTATTTGGCAAATATCGGCCGACAATCGTCTACGGACGTCTTTTGGGAGGATGGCCCTCCTCCAGGTCTCCTAGAATTTTTGTACCTTGACATCTCAGGTTTTTACTCGAATAGATAATCCTTTTCTTTTAAAAAAAACATTATTATATCGGTTGCATAAACTAAAGTGCTACATTAATAACTGTCAACCATTGCAATGAGGATAAAATAGCAGCATTGCTTCAGTGCCAACAAGTAGTCGGGCACATCGTCCCGATACAGTGTTAATTAACCTCTCTTCCACTCCATCCAGCAATGCCAAATGGCAGTTCTTCGGATCACCTAATCAGTGCATTAATTCTTCTCGATTTGATCGAGCGTCTGCATAAGTGCAGCACTAGATGTAGTCCTAACAAATGAGTTCATACTTGTGTTTCTCACATTTCCTCTTATTATGTAGCCTCTGAGGATGATCTCCTTCACCAGCCATGAATCGATGAAGCCAGCAGTGGCTCTTGTCACGCATATTGTTTCCGGTCACCCGATTGAGACCCTCAACCGCAGCCAGAGACATGATGTCGCTGGTCGGTAGCTAGCGGTAGATATTTTTCTTCAGCTCTTTGAGAATCAAGGACACCCCGTAGTAGGCTACTTAGCTATGATTTAATCTGTCAGATTCGTTTTCGAGGGTTCAAGATCAAATTTTTAAAATATATTTTAAACTTTTAAATTTGATCTGTAACTGTCAGAATCAAATCTGACGGATTAGATCACCGCTAAGTAGCCTACTTAGCAAAAGTGCTAAGTAGGCTCCCCAACCTCTTATAAAAATAGGAGAAAGGGAGCCTACTTAGCACTTTTGCTAAGTAGGCTACTTAGCGATGATTTAATCCGTCAGATTCATTTTCGACGGTTCAAGATCAAAATTTTAAAATATATTTTAAACTTTTAAATTTGATTTGTAACCGTCAGAATCAAATCTGACGGATTAGATCAC
>LTAE01009650.1:4412-18196 GCA_001647135.1 Pontederia paniculata
TGTTCCTTCATGAGTAATGACAAGTTTCTTCCATATTTTATTTGCACTAGAGCAAGAATAAATTCTGTTGAATTTAGTTTGGTCAAGTGCACAATAGAAAATATTTCTAGCTTTCCAATCTAATTTAACTATTTTTTTAGTGGCAGAGTCTAATTCATTATTAGGGAGAGGAACATGTACACCATTTACTAATTTGGTAGGCATATTAAAATCATTTTCAATGACATCCCAGATGTCACTGTCCATGAAACATACATAAGCTTGCAATCTAATCTTCCAATAAGAGAAATTATATGCATTGAAAATAGGAGGTCTAGAGGTAGATTGTCCCTCACATAGGGTAAAGTTATTTGATGTCATTTTATCTCTAGATTGTTACATCTATATGAGATTTGTATAAGGTTACAAATTTGTGAGCAAACTAGCTCTCATACCAATTGTATGATCTAGATGGCACCAAGAACGGAGGGTGAATTGGTGTATTAAAATTTTTGATATTCTAAGCTAGATATCTTAGCGGAAGCATACAAATGTATATGTAAAGAAGAAGATGAGAACAGTCAAACAAACAACGATTTGTTGACGAGGTTCGGCCTAACTTTTGGCCTACGTCCCCGCTCCGGTCTTCTCGAGCTCGAGACCTCCGGAGATCACTAGATTTCTTCTTCAAGGGCGAAGGATCCCTTACAACTTCTTCTTCTCCTTTCTTTCTCTCGAGGACAAGGAGATAACCTCTTACAAGTTCACTCTTGAACACACTTTCTTCTATTTTGAATTCACAACTTGAATGCTCAGAATGAGGAACTACGACTTTTCACTCAAGCTCTCAAATTTGCTAATTTGCCAAAATTACTTCCCAAGATTCTTGGGATTACAATTTATACTCTGCACAAACGACCTAATCTCTCTCAGAAAACTAGCCGTTAATGCAAGTACAGTACTATTCACCTACCCCTCGGTCGTTCGCTTCCTCTGCTTTAGTCGACTGCTGCTCTGGTGAAGTCTTCAATTAAACTGCCGTTCGGTGCTCCGGTCGTCCACCATTCGCCTTCGGACGTCCGCAGTTCAAAGTCTTAAGCCTTTGTTCCTTAGTCAAGCTCCTTCGATCGTCCGCCAATCCTACGGTCGCCTGATCTTGACTTGTGTTGATTTCTTCAATTTTTCTCTGGTCGTCCGTTGATTGCACACCAATCCTTCGGATGTCCTTTTCTTCAGTTGAAGTCTTTTGTCAAGCTACTTCGGTCTTCCGTTCTTCACCTTCGGTCGCCCGACTTGACTTTTGCTGATTTCTTCAACTTTTCTCTGGTCGTCCGCTGATTGTACACCAATCCTTCGGATTTCATTTTCTTTAGTTGAAGTCTTCTGTCAAGCTACTTCGGTCGTCCGCTCTTTACCTTCGGTCGCCCGACTTGACTTAGTACTAATTTCTCTGACACTTTTGGTTGTCCACTGATTCTCTCTGAATCCATCGGACGTCCTTTTATTCTTCTATGAGTACTTCGGGCGTCCGCTCATTCTTCATTGAGATCCTCGAGCGTCCGCTTCGTCTTTACTCAGTACTTCGGTCGTCCACTCATTTTAACTGAGATCCTCAGATGTCCTTTCATTCTTCTGACATTCTTTGAGCGTCCTCTAACAACACTCAGATACTTTGGACATCCTTTCATTCTTCTATCAAATAGACGGGTCGACCGCTGCTTTGTCTCTTCAGCTCTCGGACGACCTTTGTCTCCTCATCAGACGTCCGCTGATCCTTCGGACGCTCGCTCATCATTTTGCCTCAGACCATACACTCTTTTGGTCGCTCGCTTGTCTTCACTCCAAGAATCTCGGACGACCTTTTTCTTCATCTGAAATCTATCGATCGCCCGCTCTCCACCTTTGGTCGACCATTCATTCTACTATTATTACTTTGGTCGTATGTAGCTTTAACTTATGACCCTACGGATGCCCTCTTCCAAACATTGACAATCTTCCGGTCATCAATTGTCTTCACTCTAAAATCATTGGACGATTTATGTCTTCATCTTTAGCTCTACGGTCGTCCACTGTTCATCTTCGGACGACTGTTCCTTCCTTAGCCATATTATAATCGGCTAATCTTCATCATAGGGCGACCCTTCTCCTTGGAGCACCCATTCTTCAACCTCTGTACTGTCGACTTAGAACCTTCGGTCGCCCACTGTTCTTCACCGGACGATCTTTCCTAATCAACCTTGTCTTCGATCGTCCACTAAACAACTTTGGTCGACCGCTCAGTACTTGGTTCCTATTCTTCAGTCTCCATTTCTCACATAGGTCGACCACTTCACATATTTTGGACGACCACATTTAGGATTTTTCCTTTATGTCTTCTCTGTGCATAGGTCGTCCATTCTTCAACCTCGGTCGACCTATCACTTACTGAACATAAAAACCTTGTCTTTCAAAGATCAAATTAAAAAGTTCATTAGTACAAACTAAGTTCCCTTACAAATTTGTGATCATCAAAATAATCTCAGGATCCTAGATTCAACAGTTGCTATTTAATATGCAAATGTTATGATACATGACAATAACTTAGACACAATATGCATGCTCAACCATAATTAGGTTAAAATATGAACAATTTGATGTTTGTATTGCTATTTTGACGTATCGTAATAAAAAATGGATTGAGACAAGTCTAGTGCACGTTAAAGTAAAGGTTGAAGTAAACATTTTGATGTACGCATATAGTGCTTGTTGTTTGGTAGTTTAAGCCATGATTGACCCCTAGTTCATTTTTAAGTTTGACCTTCCCTTTTGAGCTCAATTACCACCTTTTTGTTGAACATCCCCCACGTTTGTTTGATTTCTAATCTCTGCATTTAGAGCCAATTTATGTTGGGTCTTATTGTTATTTCAAGACCTTTGGAGAAAGGAGCTTTCGCATCCCTGCATAAAGGACTATCACAACCCCACTCGTCAAGTCACCAGATGATAAAACAGCTAAAAAGACAAGATATTCCTGACAACCCATAATTGAAAAAGATGAATAAGATAAAATAAAAAGGGAATATTTTCTGGCAGTACATAAAGGACAGATGCCAAGAAAATGAAGGAGATAAAAGAAGAAAGAAAAGGAAGGAAAAACATCTTTTTGGGCAACTCCCTATCATTCGAATTTATTCCATCATCTTCATAGGAGGAGGCACATAGGAAGACGAAGGACGCCATTGGAGGCCTTCAAAGTTGCAAAACACACCTAGTGATGAGCATTTGTAAACATTTATCCTTATTTTGTCGATGATGATCTATAACTAATAGGATAATCTGGATGTTAATTTAGGGGATGAAGGATTGAATTTATTTTGGTTTTAGTCCTATAGATCTACTTTGGATTCTCATTTTAAGAATTCGTCTTTGATTTTCGTTTATGAATCATCGCTTTATGAAGAGTTCTTGTTCTTATTTGTAATCAGATTCAAACTGTTTTGTTGCTTCCGATTTCCATTCTCGTTGGCGCCTGATTTCGATGGATGATACACCTTGATCGAGGGGCATCCGCGACTTTGAGCTTTAATGGCGCCTTGTTTTTTATAGTCTTATTTTGGGTTCTATTCCGCCATCGAACGTCTTCGTATCTCTGCAATCACGGGGAACCCTCTTGTTCTTTTATAGATTAGTACGTCTTGAGGATGAACCATCTCATCTCGTTCACACATGATCTTGTAGTAATCTTCATCACATGTTTTGCAGACTCGTGATGCATGGATCGTATGCCAAAAGACCCTCGACCCGGTAGTAACTATGAGATCCATCTAGGTAGGTTCCCGGGATTTCCTCTTGTTCTTTGACATCGGCCATCTAGGAGAAAAGAATTGAATCCCCTTGAAAAGGAATCCATGATTTCTCTCTCCACCAATATCCACTTTAGTATTCAAACCTTGTAATGCAATGAATATCCAATCCAAAATCCCTGAACACACTAACATCTAGAGTCCCTTCATACGTTGCTTTGTTTCTGAATCTTTATTTGTGATTGTTTTCTTGTTTTGATTTAGTGATAATCTCTAACAAGCCTAAAAGAATTAGTTAGTTGCATTCCGATTCTTTAATTTACTTCCATCATTTTCTCTGGCATTTGTTAATTAGATTAGGTTATAAGTATGTTCTACCTAACAACTAGTTAACCTTATTAAAAGGCTAAAGTATTAACTAGTTGAGCCCAATTTATGCTCTGATTGACTTTTTGGCTCCCTGAAAATTGCTTTAGCTTCTCTGTGGATTCGATACCCTAAGTACTACATTCGATCACTATATACTTGCAGTGTCATTGTATTTTTCTAAGATTTTAAAATTGATTGCCTATTGTGATTCAGCATCCTGCATATACATTATCACAATCCTGCTTGAATATCTGTATTAAACTTGATTTTGATTGAACTCTAGACAACACGTTGCACATCAAGTTTATGACGTCGTTGTCGGGAAGCAATATCCAATCTTTAGGAATAAATCACTTAACTTGTTAACTCCATACTCTCCATTATTTATATCATTACTAGTTCAATCTAACTTGTGAATATTGCTTTCAAGTTTCATTTTCTATTTTCTTTGTTTTTTTTTGTTGTGCTACTAATTCTGATACAGTGCATGCTAAGACCTGAAGCTTTTGAAAAAGATAACTTTTACTCTAAACCAGAAAGAGAATTCAGGAAGAGAAGACATAACAAAGAATCAACAAAACAAAATCTTTGCAATTTTTTGAATTGCAATCTGAGTTTTCTGAATGGTCCATTTCTAGAGTATCACCTGCAGCAAATCTGGATCCTGAAATAGATCCACAGTGAAATAAAGGATTTTTTTCCCGAACTAATGGCCAAAAGACAAAAAAGATCAAATCTCAAAACTTGTAAATGCATCACATAATTATAATTCATGTGTCATCATCGTTCTGAACTTTGTATCCATCTGTTGCTTCAGTAGACATGCATATAAGGCAAATTTGACAAATTCTTGTGTCATCTCACTATAGTCTAAGCTACTGATCAGAATTGTTTTTCAAATTTGACAAATTTCATACCTATAAGGCAATTTCACAAACATTCTTGCACAATATTATCACTACATTTTAAGGTTCATATAGTAAAATCATAACACTAACTTTTCATACTTTCAAGGTAATATAACATATTCATAACATGATCAATTGATTCATCTTGAGGTGCATAACATGATTCTAACATGGTCATTTGATTCATCGTAAGGACCATTGTATACTCTCATAATGATGAACAATAGACCCATGAACTTTCATATAGCATGCAACCCTACATGTAATTGGTGTGTGATGTGTCTAGTGTGATATTCAGAATCGGGTTAGCGCAACCTAAGAGTAGGGTTGTGACAACGTAAATGCAAGACTGTGAATCTCAATAGACGAATCAGGTTTTAAAAAGTCCTAGACAACACAATATATTCTGCAAGTATACAGAACATCATGTGCAGTACATAGGGTATTGAATCCACAGAGAGGCAAAAATAATGTTCAGAAAATAACATGCGATCTAAACACAAGCCAAAAATAGCAATATCAATGGTATAAATATAATAGAGATCTAGACTACAGAAAAAAAATACAGATTATCTAATTTTTAGGAGTTTTTAATATGATTACAGAAATAAGATAAGATAACTGTAAATCACAACTACGCATATAAGATAACAGCAGAGGTGTGAAGGAACTCTAAAGCTAGCATATTCCAAAGATGTTGGATTGGATCAACATTAATACATGAGGTTTAAAATGCTAAATCTGATTTTGGTTAAGAGAGAAATCATGGATTCCTTTTCAAGATATATAACTGACTTTCCCCCTGTAGTCACGCGGCCAGGATTGTGAAGAAGTCTCGGAACCTATCTAGGATAGTCAAATGGTTGCTATCGAACTAAGGGTCTTTCAGCATATAGTTCATGCATCACAAGGCTGCAGTCCCAGTAATGGAGCACGCCATACAACTGTGTGTAGGCGAATGGGGTGGTCGGTCCTCCAATGCCCTAAACACTAAGGATAGTAAGAGAGATTCCTTGCGGTTGCAAGGATGTAAAACCGCCGATGATAGTGACTCAAAAACAGTTCATCGGATACAAAAATATCGCAACCTCCTGCCTTCACGAACACCTTCGGTCAAGGACGTATCATCCGATGAAAAAATAGAAGTATCAAGAATGAAAATCAAATCGAGGGTCAATCGCATCTAATCTCCAGAAAACCGAAACTCTTCACTACAATCGATCCAATAACGAAACTGAAAGTTGAGTTCATGAATTACGAAAGCCAGAAATAGTTCAATCAAGTTCAGAAACTTAGATAAAAATTCAAATCCATCATCTCCTGCTGCTAACTCTAGATTATTCTATTAGTTACAAAACATGTTCATCGAATAATAAAGAGAATAATGTTCAGAGGTTCTCATTGTTCTTCCTGTTGTCAATCCAAAAATATTGTTCGTCGTCTTGTCGGGCGACATCGTTCAAATATGGTAGGTGATCTCCTTTCGGCGATGGTGGAACATGAAATGGCGAGCTGTCTGGTAAGCGATATTAGGAAGGGTGTTGGAGATGTCATTCCTTGCCTTAACTGGTCCTTTTATATTGGTGGCCTCCATGTGACAGGTGTCCTTCTATCCAGCCCAAGATTATTTCATTCTGATTCGTCTATTATGTACTGGCAATCATGAGCAAGCAGACTCCTTTCCATCTTTGACATCTTCTGTTGTGAGGCGATTTACTCGTGCTAGGATGTGATCTAGTATCCAACAAGGGTGTGAAGTTTCGTTTCTTGTAATTCCTGAAATAGAAGATCGAAGCAGCATCAAAACATCCTAAATGTATAGAATGGCAGGGTTAAACTCATAAAGATGTGTGCTTGATAAAGATTGAAACTTAGTAACAAATGAGACTCGAGCTTCACAAAAAGATGTAGAAACGATATGAATCACAACTTAAAAAGACCTAAAAATATGCACTTAATGTGATGCATCAGTCATCACTATCATTCTTACTTTGTATTATAATTTGCTTTGATAGTTATCAATTCATATCTTAAAAAATCTCATCCAAAGTTTTTTGCAATAAACTATTAGCACTCCACTTTAACTTCTTAACAATGACTATAATATCTTTACAAGACATGCTGACTATTTCATATAAAACATCAATTTTTAGTCTTGGATAGATTCAACATAATATTAATACAAAATTCATAACTTAATTCACAAGCATCCATTTGGAGAATTTTAATTTAGTATCAAAGTAAAATCTTAGGGTACTTAAGTATAAATTCACATATTTCATCTCTTTACCATTTATTATCAAAAAATCTTATAATGTAGTCTATCAATTTCACATTCAGAATTTTGACATTTAAGCTTTAAACCATTCATAAATATTCATAGACTTATCCTTTTTAAGCTAAGTTAAATTTTGATATAAGAATACACATGCATATAACTATTCCATAAATAAATTAATTTGAACTTCAAAATTTATGATAATTTTTACAAGTTAAACATGCTAATGCTCGAGACAAAATGATAGTAAATTAGTATTTCAATCATATCCCACTCATAATGCTTTTATTCTTAATTCCACAAAAAAGAGACTTTTCAAAATATATCCATCCCTTTATCATAAATAATTTTGAATAAATAAAATCTATTTGATATCATATTTTGACACATACCATATAATTTAGACAGAAATTAACACATTTATTTATTGTTTCGAACTTTCATAAGCATAGATATAATTATATCAAATATTTTCTGGAATTCAATATTCATAACTTTTAAAGTTGATCCTCATCTATAAAAGAAGTCATTTGCTAAGTCTCAATCATAGAAAATAAATATTTTATTTCTTAAAATTATAATATAATTGATATAAGAATATTAATCCTACTTTATATAATACATCGAATAAAGAAATTAAGCTCTCGTTACAATTTGGTTGGAATGAGATTTTAGATGGGACAACTTTAGATTTTAGAGTGTGTTGGCGATTTTATACTTAAACAATTTAAAAACTCTTAGTAAACTTAAAAATCTTTACTACGTTTTTAATTTAAAAGCTCATAATGAACTTAAATGTTGTTATTTAATTTTTGGGGGTTTAATCATTTCTACTGAAATCAAAGTTGGACAGAAAGGAGTCTACCCAAAGAAAAAGGCAAGATCTACCCAAAAGTTGAACAGAAAGGAACTTTTTTCTTCATTCAATTCAGATGTTTCTTTCTGTTCAGAAAACAGAATGATATGCCAGACTTCAATCAGCTGCTGTGATCGAGCTTCGATAAATTTTCTAAAGAAGCAATGTTTGCACTTCTTTTTGTAAGGTAATATCTGGTAGAGTTAATTGTTGTCCATTTGTCGCCAAATGAAAATGAAATAAATCCACCGTAAAAGAAAGGATTTTTTTTCCGAACCGATGGCCAGAAGACAGAAAAGATCAAAGCTCAAAACCTGTAAATGCATCACATAATCATAATTCTTGTGTCATCATTGTTCTGAACTTTGTATCCATCTGCTGCTTCAGAAGACATCCATTGGCGTTGGATTCACCTGCTGCGCCCTCGAGCAGTAACACGCTAAAAACAACAAACACGTCCAAACAAGAGCCCTTATCCAGTATCCACTGGAAGAACGGGTCGACCAGAGCACATGTCCAGCAGGTGGACGACACACGAGCCCCACGCCCCCCATGCTGACGGCCATGGCCATCCCCAACCATTTGTGCAATCAATGAGATGAACAGACCCAGCGGCAGCTGTGAGCCTTCCACGACGTGCCCCTCATAAACTCGTTTGCCAAATCTTATTTAAGGTGCCCGTCATGGCACTGCAGCAGCTCCGAACCCCCTCTCCTGCGCAAAAGCACACATGCATGAGACAAACCTCTCCCAATCTCTGTCTCTCCCCCACACGCCACCATTGTCAACCACTCTGTTTCTTGTAGCCTTCTGGACAGTTAGTTTGTCGCAAACTTTGATGATCGATCGAGTGTTCAATCATGAAGTCGACAGAACAAAAGTGATTTGTATATATTACATTGTTTTCTATTTTGTTTCAGTGGTATTTACACAAAATGGTGGCCATGGCCCAAGAAAACCGCAGCATTTCCTGCAATATGTTGCACAATCTCTCTATCTGTCTTTCTCTCACTTACTGTTCTATCCTACTAAACTATTTTGTTGGCGACGCTGCCTAGAGATAGCAGCGCGTCTAGTTGTGGATAGGAGGCTTTCTCTTTGCAGGAGAGTAGTCCATGCCCGCTATGTCCATGACGTCCGGGTAGGTCTGTGGTGGACTCGAGGTCGGTGGCGGCGGCTGCACATGGAGGTCCTCCCGGCTACTGCCGACATCTGCCTTGGAATGATGTTGACTGCTTCGTGCATTATCCAAACCCGTCTCGTTGCTCATCTGCGATGTTTAACCATGACATGAGGAAGAATCAGCAGAAGGAATATACAGGAGCAGAAATTGGTCTTGGGTGTAAGCACCAACCTCGGCGCCTGCCTTTGCGGTGCTCATGAGTTCCCTGCTAATCGTTCCTACAACGAATGATGAAAAAACCTGCTTAGAACACAGATTTTGGAATGTGTCATGACTATCAGGAACAAGATTCTCTATAAAGATCAAACTGTGTACAAGATCTAGTGATGTTGTTTTTAGAACTCCATGCTGCTGTCACACACACACACACACACAGAAAGAGAGGGGCCTGCAGCAGGCGAATTTATGTCACAACCACAACTGTGGTCGAGCTTGCATACATGAGAAGTAAAGCCACTTCAATATGGTGATCGATATGACGTACAATTGTTAGGGGATTATCTAACATTTCTATAGAAACGAAGAAAACGGTGTTCATCGTTCAGAAACAGCATGACAAATTTCAATGGTGCTCAGGCTTGTGAATCCTAGGTTCGAAGTAATCCTCGTGAAACCCTGGCAGCCTGCCGTTTACTCCACTAACTTTCGTATCAGTAGTACTGGCAGTAACCTCTTCATCAGTACCTGAACAGTGTCCCGGAGATCCACATTCTTGTCCGACGACGCCGCTGTCTCCTCCTCTTGAGAGGCTCTTCTCCTGGTTTCCAAGCATTTAACAGTGTTTACATTAAGGAATCAGATGAAAAAGACAACAGATGCTTGGGTCTGTCTGCAAGAGAAGATGCAGCTTATTTACCTGGACTTTGTTGTGCACAGCAGACATGGACACCTCTTGCAACAACCTGATCCCTGTATACACAAGAGGACGCGAATCAGATTGATGCATATGTGATGAGAGAAAAGAGAACGGTTTTCGTGCCCAGAGAATCTACACATTTGTTGTTTTACCTGTAACTCTGTTGGCTGATAGCACCAGTAACGCTAGAAAAAGGAGAGATACTACTGACATGGCTGAAGGCTTCATTCTGCAGGACCTTTTTCTTGCCAAAAGTGGCAGGGAAGAATTCAGAAACTTTTTTGCGTTTCGTCACTACTTCAGAAAGCAGAATTCAGAAACAAAAGCTTTGCACTTTCTCTCCTCTGTGCAAGATGTGGAGGTGGGGAATGCTAAAGAATGAGTTCTGAACCTTCCAATTGGCCTACTTTATACATACATCTGCCTTTATGGGTGCTGTCCACCTCGCTGTCTTTGAAAAAAAAGTGACTTTTCACAATCCAAAAACCAAGAACTTACTGTGCAACAAAAAAAGAATTACATCATGAATCTTATTTTATGTGGTAATTGTCGGTATTTAAGGAGGGATGTTCCCACAATATTTGAACATTTATGCCCTATTTCATCTCCAGAACAGAACTGTGCAGTCGAATCACCAAGGTTGACATAACAAGAAGGGTGTGCAGAAAAGATAAAATAATCAAGTTAAATCAATGACGCTGCGATCAGGTGTTCCTCCAGAAGACAGGAAGCTTTTTGACTTGATCAACTCGAGTTCCAAAGGAATTACTGTCACCAGAATGTTGGACAGAAATGTTCTGAAAATGAAAACAGAAAAAGTTCTGTCTCAGTGAAAGCTCAACGTAAATTTCCTTCCAAAAGTGTGGCTTAATTGGTTTTCATGTACTGTTCAAGACATTTTAGAGCTGTTTGAGCAAACTTTCTTAAATCATGGAGCTTAGGTTGCAGCAGAGGATATTAAATTGATCAATAGGTAGCTCCTGAAGACATTAATACCATGCATCTGGTCAGGAAAGAAAACATTCACACCGATGCATTCATAATATAACTCTTCAGATTGCAGGCCGAGATCAACACTGAATTGTTTCATTTATTCCCCTAGTCCCTACCCTCAGCTCCTCCTTGTCAACCATGTCCCCAGTGTAATTACTTCATCATATGCTCCCATTTATTGCACTCCATTAATAAGAATCGCATTTTAGTTTCATTCATGCATGTCCTACCTGAAAATTAAATAATAAACTGCAGCTTTATGGTTCAGATATTGATAATTAAGTACAGGCGTCTGAGAAACCATTTCTTTAATTTGATAAGCTTATCATGCAATGCACATCACACACTGGTCAGCAATATGCATTCATGAAGTCAAGCTCTTAAATTTAAATTAAGTCGAGTCAGCTGTCGTTAATTAGATTAGTATCAGAAACCTGCAAGTAGTTCACAGTTTGTTGTTTACTTACCAATCATGCATAAGAAATATAAAAAGTAACAACAAACAGACAAAAAGGTCAAGAGCTTTGTCTGTAAGATATTGCTGCATGGATTGGGAAGTTAATGGTGGCGGACATCTGACAAGGGGGATGGTGAGGACTCGTCTGCTAGTGGTCGCCAAGAGGAGCCGGAACAAGGGGCCCGGAACACGTGGCCGTCGGCATCAAGAGAGTTGACTCTCTCTCTCTCTCTCTCTCTCTCTCTCTCTCTCTCTCTCTCTCTCTGAAGCGGAGGGGGAGGATGGCGCCACGTCGTTGATCGGTTCGCCGGCCGTGGCACGGGGCGTGTCTGCGCTTTGGAAGGCAGCGTGGCAGCGTCGGTGGCGACACTGCCGGGGGTGGAAAGTGGCAGCTGTGGGCGCTATCATAGTCCTTGTCTGCAGCGAGACCATATGCATGAAGGAGAGGAGAGGAGATGAGGAGTCGTCGTCCTCTTCTTCTCCATTTGCATGTAATGTGTGTACTGCATATAGACATGGATATCATGATCGATCGATCGACGTCTGTGTTGTGCTTGTTTGTTTGTTGGCATTTTGTGACAGGATTCAAACTCTTCGCGTCTCCATCTTCTTACAACTGCGCGCGCGCGCGGAGCCCACACACTGGGAAACTACACCGCAGCTGCTCAAATGCATGTGTTCCTAAATCTTGTTCTTAATGCTATTTGTTTTTTTTTATTATTATTATTATTTTAGTTCGAATTCAGCTTTAAGTGAAATAAGGATAATTTATGTATTTTTCGTGTGAATTATCGAACCAATTTAGGGAGTGATAGTTTAAAAAACTGTTTTCTAATATAGTAAATCATAAAAAATATTTATATTCATCATGAAAACGATACTTATAAATTATCAAATTTCAATGAATAATTTAATTTGACAGAAAATTCTAGTCATATTTAAATGAATTAAAATATAATAATGACATAATTTAATATATTTTTTTGGATAAAATGTGTGATAAAAAATCTATATATTTAAAAGAAAAGTTACTAAAATTAAAATTATAATAATAATTTTATTATATATTGACTATAAAATAATACAAGTTTTCTTATAAAATAAAATTGTTTTATAAAAAACTAATAACATAAATAATTTTAAAAAATATTTCATGATTTCTTTTAATCTCACATTTAGTACAATAAAATATTTGTCATAAAAATAATTATAAATAGGTAAAAATAAAGTGAGGTAATTGTTATTTTATAGTTATATTATCAAGTTAGCATAAAACTATTTTTAAAATTAAAAGTTAATATTTAAATTAAAACATGAAGCTAATAGTTGATTAAAAATAAGAGAGAAGAAAGAGAAAAAAAATTCAAATCAGTCATTAACATTAATTAGACAGGAGAATGATTCTCGAACTCGAATTTTACTAAATGTCATATCCTTTGAAAAAATCAATTAGAATCACATCAAAATTAACTCAAATTTTAACTATATTTCAATTGCCAAATAGTCCGAAGGATCTATCAATTTGGTTCAATTAACTAAATATTAATAACTTTAAACATCTTTAAAAATAAAATATCACAAAATTAAAATTTATCTTATTTCAATTTATGAGGAGGTTTATGTGTCACTTCACAAGAATCTCTTTTCAATTGTATATAATGGTCTTTTCTGGCTGAGTTTATTGTGTCATTAATTAAAATTTAAAACTTGAGAGTTGAGATAATGTGATAGTGGCGCTATATCGCTCTCTAAGACAACATTGCACTTGGATGAAGTAGTCTTCTATTCTATTATCATTATAAGATTTTCTCTACTATTTTTTTCTGTATTAAGATTAAAAAGATAATTTTGAAGAGTGTAAATTATAAAGGAATTTCGAAGCAAATTTCTGGTTGAAGTGAAAGTGGAGAATGAGAGGGAGGCATCACCCAAACGAAGGGACACGCGGATCGGGTGAAAGAATGAACAATATATTGCATTGTCTTAAAAATACATTAGAAAAAAGGACAAATTAATTAGCCCATATACATCGAACGCCGAACAACATTGAGTACATGGTCCTGAATCATAATAATAATAATAATAATAATAATAATAATAATAATAATAATAATAATAATAAT
>LTAE01009651.1:0-14191 GCA_001647135.1 Pontederia paniculata
CATCAAAACACTCGGGATCCTAGATTCAACAACCTCCTCGCAAAAACACCCATCTCAATTTTTTTGCGACGGAAGCGCCACCATATATATGACACTTTATGGTGACATTTTCGTTGCAAAAAAATTGCCACGAGCAATTTTGCGACAGACATGCGATGAAGGAGTCGTCGCAAATTGTGAATTTTCTTGTAGTGGTGAGTGATCTGTAGTGACATGTTGGCTGGTGGCGTGTGCAGCTACTGGTGCTCGTGATGGATGGTGCTTGCACATAGGTAATGGTCCTAGTTTTACGTGTCTCTCTTTAGTTATCCATTGAGTTGTATTAGTTATCTTATAGTATGTTAAGACACTACAATTGTTCTTAAAACTTCCACACCTTTAATTTATGAATTTTTTTTAAAGATTTTATTTCGCATCTTTGTTGATGTCAAATTATCGTAACATATCTAAGAGGACGTTCTACCATGAGATGGGGTGTGCTTCTTGGGGGCATTATAATAAAGTTCTAGTTCACTTATTATGCAAATGAATAATAAAACTAACACATATTTCCATACTATTTTTATTAATATTATATATATATATTTCCTAATATTAAAATTATGGTGCTCTCAAGATCAGAAAGTCTTATATGCTACATATCGCATAGTTAAAGATGCAAAGGACTATTGGAAGACCACCAAGATCACTAAGGTTCCCAATCATGATGTGGTAGCTTATGGAAGTTTTAAAAATGTTTCTAGACTCAGTATTTTCTTGCCTACCAATGGAGTCTAAACCAGTGCGAGTTTTTGAGTTGCAGTAGGGCAAAATGAATGTGGCCTAATAAATGAACAAGTACATCCGACTGGAGAAGTACTACACTTTAAATCAAGATGAGTTGGAAATAGTTGAATACTTTGTCCAAGGATTGAGCCCAAATATGAAAACCAAGACCATTAGGGGTAACTGCAATACCCTTGATGACACATACGATCTGGCCAAATGCTTGGAAAGAGATGGCACTAAAAACAAGAAGGATGCTAAAGGGAAGGTCCAGTTGGACATAATCGGCCTAGGAGGAAATATTGACACCAACACCACAACAAGTAGAAGAACCAGGGTGAAACGAGACCCTAAGATCATCATGGCGCTCCACCACCACAGTAGCACCCTCAGCCACCACAAGATAGGTATGCTTGCACTTACTACGACGATATCCCCCTGGAGAGTGCCACATGAAGACTGAAGCCTGCATCCATTGCGGGCACGGGCGTTACGTCAGAGACTGCGGGATGAACTTAATACTAAAAGGAACTAAGTTCATATGGTTCTAAAAATGTGAACAGAGTTTTTAAGAGCTGAAGTCTCGATTGATGACGACACCATTACTCATCATTCCTTTTAGAAGTGATGGGTATTTGGTGTATAGTGACGCTTGTGGTATAGGTCTTTGATGCGTGCTCATGCAACAAAGCAAGGTAGTAGTATACACATCAAGACAACTAAAGAAACATAGGTGAACTCTCCCACTCATGACATTGAGTTGACAACAATGATCTTCGCCTTAAATATTTGGAGACACTACACTACCTATACTGCGAAACATTTGAGATCTTCATAGATCATAAAAGCCTAAAGTATATATTTTCCCAAAGGGACCTCAACATGAGACAATGAAGGTGGATCAAGTTCTTAAGGGAGTACGAGTTCACCATTGGATACCATATGGGAAAAGCCAACTCAGTTGTTGATGCATTAAGCAAGAAGTGGGAAGGCTACACAAAGTCGACAAAAGACATATGCTGACAAAGGACACTGAGAATAGATATTTAAGGTTGATGACAAAGTCATGTTGAAGGTATCATCATCCTAGGATGTCATGAAATTTAGCAAAAGAGGCAAACTTAGCCCTTGATATGTTGGTCCATTTGAGGTGCTAGAACTGATTGGTGAAGGAGCTCGTAGATGACCACTACCCCTTGTTATGGGTGCATGCATAATGTATTTCATGTGTCCATGCTCATAAACTACTAGCATGACGACATTAATGTGATCCGACTGGAAGAGCCAAATCTGAAGGGGGATCTCACCTATGAGGTGTAGCCAATAAAGATATTTGAGTACCACCTTCAACACCAAGGCAACAAGAAGGTGTCACTGGTCAAAGTAACATGGAGTCACCATCGAGACATTGAAACAACAGGGGAACTCGAGTCAGGGATTTGCAAGGAGTTCCCAACACTTTTTGGTAAGCTTATATGTACCTTTGTCTTGAATTTGAGGATGAATTCTTTTTTTTAAGAGATTTATAATGTAACTATAATATATATGGCTAAATCCATATAAGATTATATGTTTAATGTTATGTTATCTGATTGATGTGCATTATGATATTGGTGCTAAGACACAAACTTCATCTTTAATTGTTGGAGTGCAGAAAATGATGAATTTTCGCTTAAGTCATGCAAACATGATTTTTGAAGATGTTAGAAATTAGAAAAATAAAGTCCTGGCAATTGTTCTCCTATGTTTTAGTATGCTAAATGAGATTTTAATTATTTTAGGTGATGTTTTAGTTAGGTAAAAAGAAGGTGAAAAAATAAGAAATTTGTAAAACTGTCGATTTTGTTCTTTGGTCCAAAATTTAAAATTTGAATCTTTGAGAATTAATTTTTCTAAATATTTTATTTGAATCCAAATAGGGGGTAGTTTATTATTTACATGTAATGTCTTAAGTAAATGAATAAATAGGGAAAATGTCAAACCATTTACTTTTACCTTATCCTTTTACCACCTCCATCTGAGCCAAGAGTGACAAGCAAAGTAGACAAAAGAATTTGGGAAAAGGAAAGAAAAAAAGGATCTTAAGTGTGTCTTGTGATAAGTATTCTATAATTATTTCATAGATTTCAATTATCAGATTCTTGACCTAGGTTTCTTTCATTCTTGGAGATTTCATTCATCCATAATCTCAATTTAATTATGAAGTAAAACAAGCCCTAATCTCATGGCAATTGTGAAGTAGAACAACCATATATAGATATAAATCTGATGAAACTTGTAGAGTGATTTGGATGTCTTGAAGATCTTTAAAATTTATGAAACTAATTTGGCTAAGTCCTATTTGAGTCTAGTTTCCATGGACTTTAGAATGATGTCAATTAGGTATATATAAAAAAATGTTATGTTCTAATGTTTAAGACTCTACCTTGCTACCTAGTGCCACAACTAGTTCAAATTGCAAATTCCTTCTTAAATTCATTATGCAACATTATGCTTTGATATTTATTCCTCATAACCTTACTCAAGATACAATTCCAATTGGAACTAACTCAAAACGTCATGTATAGCTGAAGTTATAAATTACTAAGTTTACTTTTTGTTGTTTGCTGGAATAAAGAAAGAGAACATTACATGTATTAGATTCTTGAATTAATTATTGTGATCTTTTCGAAATGAAATAGATCCTAATAATTTTATAGGTTAAACCTTATGAAGTCTAATTTGAGAGAAAATTAGAAGAACCGATAAATAAGTTATTTATGAATTTATATAAATTCTACAATAAGTGTCACTTAGTCAACTAAAAATTTAGTTGCTAAGTTTCCTGAAAACAAACTTTAGTGAAATAAAATCTGAAATTTTTACTGTGTAATCTTGTAGAAGTCTTATTCAAGAAAAAATGAAATGGTAAAGTTTAGATTTGTATACTATAAGTTATGAATTTTCTTTCAATAAGTATGCAATCTGCCATGTTGTAAGATGTACATATAGGATATGTTGAATTGCTTAAGTTTTAGGATTCATATGTTGTTAAAGCGATTGAAACTTTTTGACTATCTAGGGGTCATATGATATGTAGTTATGTATTTTATTTTGACATTTACATTATAGTAATATAAAATGTATTATTATTCTAGGGTTATAGGAGTACATACTTGAAGAGAGAACTACTTTTGTTGTAGCTCATATAAGGTAAGTTGATTTCTCCTAGCATATGTATTCACCCTTTTGAATTCGGCACGACTAGGATTGTGATGTGTTGAACATGCCTTTTGATAATATGATATGAAAAACCTTCTTGTAATGGTTGAATACACTTTTATGCTTATGAAAACCATGATATTGTGTAAAATGATATTTATATGATATGCAACTATTTTAATTTGAATGTCTGGTCAATATAATTCAGAATTTGATATTTTCTATTTGTGACAGAAAAGATTTAATCATTCGTATTTAAATGTCTGTATCACAGAGTTGCATGAATGGGGGTTGGAGCTACATGCTACCTCGCTGATCACATTGGGAGCCACCTCTAGAATCCCCAGTAATGGGATGAGGTAGAATGGCACTAAGTGTCCATGCAATGAATTCGTAGGGGTCACCTCTAGAATCCATTCTATCGCTTTTTGATTTGTTTCTTGGAAAGGATGATTATACAAACTGACCAATTGGTGATTTGTGCATTCATGACATGGATGCATAATCACATACGTAAGTTTGATATGTACTTAATAATATTTGATATACTTTGAGTATTAGTAGTAAATTTCTTGTAAGCTCAAAGTTAACATTGTAAAAAAAATTCTTGTTTATTGTGTTGCTAAATTATGCATGCCTTATTTATCATATCTTCGAATTAATTAGTCGTAACACATAGACTATGGGTTATTAACTTATTGAGTTGTTGTTTGCTCACATTGTTATTTCAATTTTTTCAGAGCAGTAGGGCTTGTTGGATCACACAAATTGATAGCATAACTAGATTGTAGAGTTTCTTTGGAGGCAAGATATATAACAGACATGTGTCTCTCGGCATCATTGGCAGATGATCTTTTATCTCTCTTTTCCTTTTGATAGGATTATGAGATAGTAGTATGTATCTGATGTAAAAGTAATTTTTGTTCTTTGTAAAAGAAAATAGTTTGTGTAATGTGAATCCTAATAGTCTTGTTTCGAACGATCGAATTTAAATTGTCAGAAAATGTTATTTGTGAGTATAGCACTTCTCAATATTAACTGCAAAATAGTTATTAGCATGGATTATCTCTAACTAAACTATACCATGTTTCGGAAATCTTATTTGATCGTCCATGTTATATTACAATTTATTGTTAAACCAAGATTTAAATCAGGAATGTGACAATAATACCCAAACTATCTCTAAGGCCTAACATGGACCATTTTCAATCTGAACACAGACTGTGATGTGCTCACAGGTTTTGATTCGAGTTTGGTTTAAGTAATAGAGTTTAAGTTGGTTTAAACTTGGGAGAAACCCTAGAAAACTCCGAGAAATAGATCAGTTTTTTTACAGTGTCGTCCAAAGGATGTGAAGTGGTCGACCTATGTGAAGAACAAAGATCGAAGAAATGAAATCAAGTACTGAGCGGTCGACCAAGGTTGTTGAGTGGATGATCGAAGACAAGTTAGAACAAGAAAGGTCGTCTGGTGAAGAACAGTGGGCGACCGAAGGTTCTAGACACCCTATGATGAAGTCTAGCCGATGATGAGATGGCTAAGGATGGAACGATCGTCCGAAGATAAAGAGCGGACGACCATACAACTAGAGATGAAGACAATGGACGTCCAAGGGTTTCAGAGTGAAGATAGTGGATGATTGGAATATTGTCAATATTGGAAGAGGACGTCCGAAGGCTCATGAGTTGAAGCAACGGACGACCAAAAGAATGATAGAAGGAAGATCGGTCGATCGAAGGTAGAGTGCGGACGATCGATGGATTTCAAACAAAGACAAAGGTCGTCCGAGAGTCTTGGTGTGAAGACAAGTTGATGTCCAGAAGTTTGTAAGGTCTGAAGTGAAATGAAGAAAGGTCGACCGAAGGATTAGAGGATGACCAATGAGGAGAGAAAGGTCGTCTGAGAGTTGAAGAGACAAAGTATCGGTTGACCAGTCCATCTGACTACAAAAGGAAAGGATGTCCAAGGAATCTGAGAGTTGTTACAGGACATCCGAAGTATGTCAGAAAAAGGAAAGGACATCCGAGGATCTCAGTTGAAAATGAGCGGACGTATGAAGAATGTTAGGTGGACGTCCGAGAATCTCAATGGAAAATGAGCGAACGGCCAAAGTGCTGAGTAAAGAGATAGCGGACGCCCGAGGATCTTAGTGAGGAATGAGCGGATGCTCAAAGTACTCAGAGAAGAAGAAGTGGACGTCCGAAGGGATTTAGGGAGAATCAGCGGACGACCAAAGATGTGTCAAATGTTTGGCACAAATCAAGTCTGTCGACCGAAGATGAAGAGCGGGCGACCGAAGTATCTTGACAGAGGTCTTCAACTCCGGGAGTGGGCGTCCGAGAGATTGGTGTTCAATCAGCGGACGATCAGAGAAGAGTTGAAAGTGGTACAAGTCAAGTCGGGGGATCATAGTTGAAGAGCGGACGACCGAAGGAGCTTGACAGATGATTTCAACTGAGGAGTGGACGTCCGAGAAGATTGGTGTGCAATCAGCAGATGACCAGAGAAGAGTTGAAGATGGTACAACTCAAGTCGGGCGACCACAGTTGAAGGGCGAACGACTGAAAGAGCTTGACAGATGACTTCAACTGAAGAGTGAATGTCCAAGAAGATTGGTGTGCAATCACTGGACGACCAGAGAAGAGTTGAAGATGATACAAGTCAAGTTGGACGACCGCAGTTGAAGAGCGAACGACCGAAGGAACTTGACAGATGACTTCAACTGAAGAGTGAACATCTAAGAAGATTGGTGTGCAATCAGCGGACGACCAGAGACAAGTTGAAGAAGTGAACACAAGTCAAGATCGGTCAGCCAAAGGTTTGGCGGACGACCGAAGGAACTTGATTAAGGAACAAAGGCTTGAGACTCTGAACTGCGGACGTCCGGAGGCAAATGGTGGACGATCGGAGCACCGGGCAGCAATTCAAATGGAGACTTCACCAGAACGACGGTTGACTGAAGTAGAGGAAGCGGACTACCACGGGGTAGGTAAAGAGTACTGTACTTGCATTAACGACTAGTTTTTCTGAGAGAGAAACTAGGTCATTGAGTGCAGAGTATATATTGTAATCCCAAGAGTCTTGGGAAGTTAACTTTGGCAAATTAGAAATATGAGAGCTTGAGTGAAAAACCTTAGTTCCTCCTTCTGAGTATTCGAGTGACGAATCCAGGATAAAAGGAAGTGTGTGTTCAAGAGTGAACTTGTAAAATGTTATCTCCTTGCCCTCTAAGAAAGAAAGGAGAAGAAGAAGTTATAAGGGAGCCTTCGCCCTTTGAAAAATGAGTTTAGTGATCTTCGGAGGTCTTGAGTTTGAAAAGACCGGAGCAGGGACGTGGGCCAAGAGTTCAGCCGAACCTCGTCAACAAACCACTATTTGTTTGATTATTCTTTTCTTCTTCTTCTTCTTTATATTTGCATTTGCATGCTTCTGCTAAGATAACTAATTTAGAAATTGTTGAAAAGTTTAATAAACCAATTCACCCCCCTCTTGGTGCCATATGGATCCTTCAATTGGTATCAGAGAAAGGTTGCTCACAAATTTGTAACTATATACAAGTCTCGTATAGATTTAACAATCTAGAGCTGAAATGACATAAAATAGCTTTACCCTAAGTGAGGGACAGTATACCTCTCGACCACCTCTTTTCAATGCATCAAATTTCTCCTATTGGAAGATTAGATTACAAGCATACGTATGATCCATGGACAATGACATTTGGAATGTCATTGAAAATGATTTTGATTTGCCCACTAGACTAGTAAACGGTGCACATGTTCCCATATCTGGTAATGAATTAGATTCCACCACAAAGAACTTGATGAAATTAGAATGGAAAGCTAAGAATGTTTTGTGCATTAGATCAAACAGAATTCAAGAGAATATCTTCGTGTACTAGTGCAAATGAAATATGGAAGAAACTTGTTATAACACATGAAGGCAGTGAGGCTGAAAGGACAACTTCAGAAGAAGAAGAGGAGGCACTACTGTGCCTAATGGCAAATGATGAGGTATCCTCTACCCACTCAAACAATAGTGATAGTGATAATGAAGAAGATATCATGTTCGATATGTATAAAGTGTTCAATCTCATGATTAGAAAATATTCCATCTTGAAAAAGAAAAATGAACGTATCACTCAAGAAAATAATAGACTAAAAGAAAACAATGATGGTCTTGAAAAACAAATATTGGACTTGAATGCTAAAGTATTAACAAATAATGACAATTTAAAAGAACATGTGGATACTATTAGTTCATTGATGTCAGAATTGCTAGGAGTTAAAAACAAATTCGAAACCTTTTCATACAGTGGAAAAATGTTAGATGTTATGTTATCTCAATATAAAAGTTTCCTAAATAAGAAAGGACTAGGTTTTGAGTTATGTAATAATAATGTGTCTCACGGAACCATTTTCATAAAAGCCTCACACACCTTTGATCCGAACTTGCCTAGTATTTCTACTTGTTCCAATGAAGTTAAAACTGCTATAATTACTGAACCTATTATTGTTGACAAAAATACTAGGTTATCATCAAAAGGGTGTGCAGATGGTAGATATAGAATGATGTAATTAAGCCAAAGCAAAAAAAATATGCTTTCATGTATAATAGAAACACTAGACTTGCTCACATGCATACTATTAAAAATGGCTATGTACATTCCTATTCATATATCACTCCTATAAACATAAGTAACAATTCTGTTAAACCGAAAGTTTTGCACACTAACAGGAACACACAACTTAGGAAAATGTATAATGGAAAAGCTTATGATCATCATAGCTGTAAAAAAATGTATGCAAGAAATGTTATATTTTTTTGTTGTAATTGGTTAGGGCATTATAGCCATGAATGTGAATCTAGAAGGAGTTTTCACTCAAATGTTAAACAAATCTGGGTTCCTAAGAGAACTTTCAGCACTAACACCTCTGGACCTAAGGAAATTTGGTTACCAAAGATATGAATTCTATGCTGATTCTTGTAGGGTGCCGAAAGAAGCAAAACAAAATCAACAAGATGGTACCTTGACAATGGCTGCTCAAGACATATGACTGGAAATGAAAAAACCTCTTGAGCATAACAAGAACACAAAGTGGAAGAGTAACTTTTGGGGATAACAACCAAGGAAAAATTCTTGGTAAAGGTAACATTGGCAAACTTAGTAATGTAGTTATACAAGATGTATGGCTTGTAGAAAACTTAAAACATAATTTGTTAAGTATTAGCCAATTATGTGATAAAAACTATATTGTTAAGTTTGAACAAAACAAATGTTTAATATGTGATGACAATGAAAAAGTTTTGCATATGGGATTAAGGCATCAAAATGTGTATGTGATTGACTTTGATGATTTGCCTAATCACAAATGCCTAAATGTTATGCATGATGAAATAGAACTATGGCATAGGAGATCAGGACACTTAAACTATAAGGTCATGCATAAACTAGTGAAACATAATCTTACTAGAGGTTTGCCAAAAAAATAAAATTGAGAAAAATTCTTTTTGTTCTTCATGTCAAAAAGGCAAACAACATAGGGAATCCTTTAGATTAAAAAATGAGATCTATACAAATAGATCTCTTCAATTAATACATATGGATCTATTTGGTCCAATTTGCACCACCAGCCTTGGTGGTAAGAAATATGTGTGTGATTGTGGATGACTACTCTAGATTCACATGGACCATATTTTTTGCACACAAGCATGAAACTTTTGATATGTTTATTATTTTTTCGAATAGGATTCAAAATGAACTGAACCTGAAAATCTCCAAGATCCAGAGTGATCATGGAGGTGAATTTGAAAACTTAAGGTTTGAAGAATTCTGTGAGAAACATGGAATTCTTCATCAATTATGAACACCAAGAACTCCACAATAGAACCTTAATTGAAATGGCTAGGACTTTGCTTAGTGAAAGCAAGTTACCGAAATATTTTTGGGCAGAAGCTGTCAACACTTGTTATATTCAGAACCTTGATTAAACCTTTAGAGAAGAAAACTTATTTTGAAATTATGTATGGCAGAAGACCAAATATTTCATACTTTGGATAAACTAGGAAAATATTTTGTCTTAAGGACTTTGGATAAACTAGGAAAATTTGATAAGAAGAGTGATGATGCACTTTTTTTAGGATACTCAAACCTTAGCAAGGCTTATAGGGTATACAATAAGAGAACATTAGTAGTAGAGGAATCAATACATGTCACTTTCAATGAAAATGACAATATTTCCGATAAACATGAAAATGTTGAGATCATAGAAGAAAATAATAAGGATGATCATGACCTAGATGAACTAACTTATAAGGAGGAAGACTCTCAACCCATGAAAATCACAATTAATGAGATTGTTGTAGTAAATGAAGAAAATGGCAGGGAATTGAACTAGAAATAGATCTGCCCCCACTGAACAGAATAATTGGAGACAAATACCTTCACATCCCTTAGAAAATATTATTGGAGATATAAATGAAGGTGTGAAAATAAGAAAGTCATTAAGGAATTTCTGTGCATTTTCTATCTTTTTATCTCAAATAGAACCCAAGACTATAGAAGATGCATTAGATGATCCAAACTGGATAAATGCCATGCATGAAGAACTGAATAACTTTGAGAGAAATCAAGTGTGGCATTTGGTTAAAAAAAAGGGACCTAAGAATCATCCCATAGTTGGAACAAAGTGGGTCTTAAAAAATAAACTAGATGAAACTGGAGTGGTAGTTAGGAACAAAGCTAGACTAGTTGCAAAATGATACTCTCAAATTGAAGGAATTGACTTTGATGAGACATTTGCACTAGTTGCTCAGTTAGAATCAATAAGAATTCTTTTAGCATTTGCTTGCTTCAACAATTTTAAGCTGTTTCAAATGGATGTGAAATCAGTCTTTTTAAACAAGTATATAAATGAGGAGGTTTATGTAGAACAACCTCTTGATTTTGAGAGTTCAAAGCACCTGGATCATGTGTTCAGGCTTTCTAAGACACTATATGGGTTAAAGCAAGCTTATAGAGCTTGGTATGAGAGATTAAGCTCATTTCTTCTTGAAAATGAGTTTTCAAAGGGAAAAGTGGATACAACTCTTTTCCTAAAACATTTAGAGAATGCTATCTTAGTTGTGCATATCTATGTGGATGACATTATCTATGGATCCACAAATTTCTGATTGTGTTAAGAATTTGAAATTCTCATGCATAAAGGGTTTGAGATGAGACTAGTAGGAGAGTTAACATATTTCTTTGGTTTTCAAGTTAAACAATCTAAGGATGGAATTTTTCTGAACCAAGGAAAATACACAAAAGAGCTGCTAGAGAGATTTGGAATGGAAGATTGTAAGCCCAGCTCTACACTCATGAGTACTCTCACTAAACTCGATAATAATGAAAAGGGGAAGAGTGTAGATCAGAAATTATACAGAGACATAATTGGAAGTCTTCTATACTTAACTACCTCTAGACCAGACATTATGTTTAGTGTATGTCTATGTGCCAGGTTTCATTCTAATCCCAAGGATTCTCATCTGATTGCCACTAAGAGAATTATGAGGTACTTTAAACATACTCCAAAAGTAGGCTTATGATATGATAGAAACTCTATTTGATCTTCATGCCTACACTGATTCTGATTTTGCTGGATGTAGAGTAGATAGGAAGAGTATTAGTGGTATGTGTTGTTTTCTGAGGAGCTCACTAATATCTTGGGCAAGTAAGAAACAAAACTCAATTGCACTGTCCATAGCTGAAGCTGAATATATAGCTGTTGATAGTTGTTGTGCTTAACTGCTGTGAATGAAACAACAACTCTTAGATTATGGTATAACAGTCAAAACCATTCCATTAAAGTGTGACAATACTAGTGCAATAGAAATGACCAAGAACCCTGCGCAGCATTCAAGAACTAAACACATTAGCTTAAGGTATCATTTCATCAGAGAACATGTTTCACTCAAAATTATTTCTATAGAGCATGTTCCAACTGAAAGACAATTAGCTGACATTTTCACAAAGCCTTTGGGAGGAGATATGTTTAATATGTTAAAAAGAGAAATTGGAATGTTGGACTTAGGATTTAACAAGCAACTTAACTTATTGGTGACTTACTTATGTGAGTATCATGATGTGAAGATTGTAGTGCTATGGATTTTTGTATGTACGATGGAAATGCAATGACATGGAGTGGGAGATGATAATCATGTTTTAGCCCTTAGCTTCCTCAAATATGCAAGTGCACAGGTCGAGTAGCTGACTTTGGATATCGTATCCACAGTGAATTGAAGCTAAGAACTAATCTAACAGAGTTAACTAGCTAGAAGAAGGAAATTAACTAAAAACTAAAAATTATAACTAGACTATAAGCTGAAAACTAAGAAGGAAACTACAAAGGAGTATCAGATTTCGTATCAGTAATTATAGAGATCTAATTTCAGCAGTAAATGATAAGTTGTTTTTAGTAATTTGGATTTATGAAACTATAAAAACTAAGTAGGAGAAAGAACTGTGGGCTGATGCAATCAAGGAAGTATTTTCTAAGGGTAGGGTTCATCTAGAATTTCTGCTCGTGCGATAAATGAGACAAATCATAATTAAACCTTGTACCAATGAGCAACAAATCACTAAGACTACTCTCGTAGGCACTTAGTTTGTCAATTTAAATCCTCGTTCAGAAAACCATCAAATTAGACTAATAATTCTTCGAAGTTACTTAACCAAAATTCTCTACCATTTACTTCTCAGCTGATGGTTAGAGCATAAATGAGAGTTGCTCACTCTATGCTAGATTGTAGTGCTCAAAAGATTTCTGGTTAGTTATAACTAAATCATGAAATTACACTATCAAATCACATAAAACACAAAGGATCGATTCATGCTTTATGAGAATAAACTTGTTGCCAAATACCCTCTCAAGCTTTAGCTTTGGAAAGTAGTGAGGGGTTATCTCAGCAAAAAAGCACAGTCCAAACAGATTTATTACATAAAACAATCATCATCAGTCATATCTCAATTCCAACAATATAAATATGAATAACTAAGAAATGCATCTATGTTTTCTCCTTAGAAAAACATAGAACAGAAAATGGCCTCTCGGCGTCTCAAGAGAACATAGCTGATAAAATACATTCCTCAGAAATTGTAGCAAAAATAAATTCAAGCTCAATCCCACAAGGATTTAGAAACAATGCTTTTGACTTCCTCTCGGTCATCAAATAACAGAAAATAATAAACCTCTTTGTATTCAGATTTGCATAGCTGTTAACAAAGTTCTAACATTGATAAATAGAAATCAACCTCTAAAAATTTATAACAAGAACTGTCATCATAAAACAGAAGGTGTCTCAACATCACACAAGCATCATTCTAGACTACTATCATCCTTAGGAAATATGAAGTTTAGCTACACATATCCGAGTTCAACATTACAGACAATATAATTATGAAATGAATACATTACTCAGAATTACAGAAAAGAAGATAGATATCAAACTAAGACTCTCAGTTGTAGCCTCCTTCTTCTTCTTCCTGGTGCAACTCCTTCTTCAAACCCTTGGCTTCAGCATTTCGAACCGGAGAGAGTGAGAGAGAGGGAATAGCAGTAGTAGCTTTTCTTCCTTTTATATCTTCTTGTGGAACCTTCTGATTCTTCACCTTGCTTCTCTAATTATGCCACCTGTCCCCTCCTAAAGAATCTTCTGATTCAGCTTCAAAAAGATTGGGAGCTTGGACAGGTGGCAGCCTCTACAGTAGCAGCAGCCCAAAAAACAACAGATGCAACAAAAATAGAAATTCTGACAAGCCAAAAAGCACTCTGACAGCTCCCAACAGATCATGTACTAGAATAAAAATAGCAGCCAACATTATATGCATCACCACTTTGCAACAAACTAATTAAATTTGTTTCCAGAATCATAGAATGGTGTTGAATCTAGGATTCCGAGATTGTTTTGAATGATCACAAATTTGTAAGTGAACTCAGTCTGTACTAATGAACTTGTTTGAGCTGATTTCTATAACAGGACATAGACAAGTTCAGAACAGCGGTCGACCTGAGCTAAAGGAATGGACGATCACTGCACACGTGATATATATCATGAAGAATCATATGTGTGCAGTGAGCGTCCTAAGGATATAAGCGGTCGACCAGTTGAAGGAGGAGGAGGTCATATAAACAACAGTGTATATGGAGGAGGAGGCATATACGGTCGACCCAAGATATAAAGAGGGCGA
>LTAE01009652.1:0-18193 GCA_001647135.1 Pontederia paniculata
CTTTGTCTTCATCTGAAATCTATCGGTCGTTCGCACTTCATCTTCGGTCGACCGATCTTCATTCTGTCATCAGCTTTGGTCATCCTTCTGACATTCTATCTCTTCATCGATCAATCGATCTTCATCCTGTCATCAGCTTTGGTCATCCTTCTGACATTCTTCGGACGTCCTCTGACAACTCATCAGACTCCTTGGACGTCCACTCTTCTCCTGTCAGATAACCTAGTCGACCACTGCTTTGTCTCTTCAGCCCTCGGACGACCTCTATCTCTTCATCGGTCGTCCGCTCATCCTGCCGTCGTCCGATCGTTTGCTCATCTCAAATCTGACAAACTATTGGACGTCCACTTGTCTTCTTACCAAGTACTCCGAACAACCTTTGTCTTCATCTGAAATCTATCGGTCGTCCGCACTTCAGACCAATTTGCACAAGGTGGTTCATATAGCGAGTTTTCGATCGATGGATTTCAGACCAGTTGGTCTTAGGTCACCAGGCATGAACCCCTATGGATTTACTTGCTCGAACACACCTAGGTTCTGAATTACACTCAAGGGTACTTCAACTCCTTCTCATACTTCTTTTTTGTAATCCTTCTTTCAAATTTTCTTTCTCACACTAGATTTTTCAAAGTTTTTTAACTTTCACATATTTTTAATAAACTCCAAAGATACTCAATCATTCAATAAAAAGACTGTAAATATAACACTTGAGTATAATAAAGCTGAAAAAACTTGTGGTCTAAAGCGTCATCACTTTATTCCATAAAATTCTATATTCCAGTACACACATATGATTTGCATTCAAAATAAGGGATTCGAATCTCATAGATCATACAAGTCTACTCTAAAATATATACTTGAGTAAAACAAATAATTAAGCAAGGATAACATATTTTTGGATTTTCAAATTTTTATACTGACACATTGATGCATACAACTGACTCAAAATAATAGAAGGACACATGTTGAACAACATGGACTCAAACAAAATGCATGAAATGCAAACTCTCCCAAGCTTAAATCAGACACTATTCTTAGTGTTCAAGCCCACACTAAAGAAGGTGATAGAAAATGCAACTAACAAAAATGTAACTGAAAGGAAAAAAGTACAACCAAACTAATTCATAGGCGGCGGCGGCGGTGTAGTCGGAGAGAAGAAACCTCCAAATGTGCTATGACTGCTGTGATACTCCTAGAGTAATTGAATGCTATCCATCATGCTGTCCTAGTGGGCTCGCATCTCCATCAACATATGAGCCTGGCTATCAAATCATCTTTAGAAGAAATGGTGAGTATTTACACAGTGGCTAATTTTTAGTCTCTATCCTTGACTTGCCTCTAGTTGAATTCAAGGTTCTAGAAGATTCAACATAAGGATTTATACCTGAAAACCTCTCCTGTATAATGTTTTGATTCTAAACCCATTGACTTTAAAAGATTGTTTGCCATCTGTAGATAGAAGTTCAACCACTTCTTGGGGTGTACAGTCTTTTATCACATATGGTCCACTCCATCTAGATCTAAGTTTTTCAGGGAAAAGTCTCAGTCTACTGTTGTATAAGAGAACTTGTTGACCAGGTAAAAATTCAGTCTGTTTAATGTGTCAGTCATGCTAGATTTTAACTTTTTCCTTATACAATTTGTTATTTTCATAGCATGGGTTCTGAATTCATCTAATTAATTAAGTTTCAACAGTCTTTCCTCCACAACCTTTACAAGATCAAAATTCAGAAACTTAGTTGCCCAATAAGCTTTATGCTCTAGTTCAACAGATAAATGATAAGACTTGCCAAATACTATCCTATAGGGTACCAATGCATGTTTTAAAAGCTGCTATGTGTGCCCATAGAGCATCATCCAACTTAAGTGACCGGTCTTTCTTAGAAGAATTAACAATTTTCTTCAGGAACTCTTAAGTTCCTTATTAGAAAGTTCAACCCGCCCACATGTTTGGACATGATAAGGTGTGCTCAACCTGTGAGTGACCCCAAACTTACCTAGTAGTTTCTCAAACAATTTATCGGCAAAGTGAGTTCCATTATCACTAATAATAGCCCTGGGGACCCCAAAACGAGTAAAAATATTCTTTCTAAAAAAATCTATGACTATCTTTGCATCATTGGTGGGTGTAGCTATCGTCTCCACCCACTTAGATACATAGTCCACGACCACTAAAATATATTTATATTTGAAAGGTTTTGGGAAAGGGCCCATAAAATTAATTTCCCAAACATAAAAAATATCATAGAATATGATATTACTCAGAGGCATTTCATTTTTGCGCGAAATATTACATGACCTTTGCCATTGGTGACATGATTTATAATATTCTTGAGTGTCCTTGAAAATTGTAGGCTAGTAAAATCCGCACTCCAACACCTTCTCCGCTGTTCTGTTTGGTCCAAAGTGTGCTCTAGCTGGCTGATCATGGCAGTGGCTCAAAATCTGGTTGATCTCCTCTCCCTCAAACATGCGAATAACCTAATATGCACATATATGAAATAAATGTGGGTCCTCTCAAATATAATGTCGCAAGTCTGAGAAGAATTTCTTCTTTAGCTGACTTGTCATCCCTTTAGGTAAAAAAACTCCTGCAATAAAGTTAGCATAATACGCAAACCAAGGAGCATGAGCAAAGTTAGTGATATTACATATAGTGTTAATGCAGGAAATTTTCTCATATAGAAACTCCTCCCATATGTCTTCCAACTCCTTAGGTGCTTGCTCCAATCTTGAAAGGTGATCAGCCACCAAATTTTCAGACCCCTTCTTATCCTTGATTTCCAAATCAAATTCCTGAAGGACCAGGACCCATCTCAGCGGTCTTGGATTGGCATCCTTCTTGTCCATCAAATGACGAATATCTGCATGATCAGTGTAAGCAATGCCTTTTAAACATATTAGATAAGATATGAATTTGTCAAAGACATAGATGATTGCTAAGAACTTCTTCTCAGTTGTGGCATAGTTCATCTTAATAGGGTAAGAGCCCGGCTTGCATAATAAATTACATGAAACATCTTATTGCATAGTTGACCCAGAACAACCCCGATTGCCTCATCACTAGTATCACACATGAGTTCAAAGGGCAATGTCCAATTAGGTGCGACCACCACAGGGGCATAACTCAACTCTTCTTTAAGGCTCATGGAGGCCTTTAGAAGTCATCATCAAAATTAAACTTCACATCCTTTGACAACAGGTTTGTCAGAGGCCTAGCTATTTTTGAGAAGTCCTTTATAAATCGCCTATAGAAGCAAACATTCCCTAGAAAGCTTCTAGTCCCCCTGACACTGGTGGGTGGGGATAGAACATTAGCGTACATTGATTGATTTGCCAATTGCAGCAGTACTTTTGACTCCTTTAGTTCTCCATACTCTAGCTTGATGAACACTGAATAAGGCATAAGATTAATACTTGCTCCCAGGTCACAAAGTGCTTTAGAGCAGTTAAAGTCCCCTATAGTGCATGGAACATTGAAACTCCCAATGCCTTTCATCTTCTCGAGAGTTCACTTTTCCAAATGGCACAACACTGACGAGTCAACTTTATTAGACTTCATTCGTTAATATTTCTCTTGTTTGACAGTATCTCCTTCATAAATTTCACATAGCTAGGCATCTATCTCAAGGTTTCATGAAAAGGTATTGAAAATTTCTATGAACTTGAAAAACTGCTTATCTAATTGTTCCTTTCTGTATTTCTGATGATAAGGTACCTTTGTCCAATTGTGTTTCAGCAATTATCTTTCCTTTCTCTTTTCGAATCTCTAGAGGAGTAATATCAGTTGTCTCTTCAGCCTCTTGTTGACCTTTGAACTCTACAGGTGGATGATCTTCAGGTAATTGTGGATCTTCAAGCTGCTTTCCACTCCTTGTAGATATTGCTTTAGCCTCTCCTTACGAATTCATTTTTATACTACTTAGCCAAGATCCCGGGGCTTGTCCAACAACCATGTTTACCAACTGACCAATTTGTATCTCCATCTTGCGAATTTAAGCATCATGACCTGACACTTTGGTCTACATAGCATCTATAAAATTGCTAAGCAAATTTTTGATGTTGCTTTTTGGCTTGGCAGGAGATTGATAGTTCTGTGCAGGCTGACTAAACATATGTCCTTACATCCATGTCAAGTTAGGTTGATTCCTCCATCCAAGGTTGTAGTTGTTGCTAAAGGGATTGTTGTTCTTAGGGAAAGAACCAACCACAAAATTTGCATTCTCCACTTTATTCAACTCAGTAGAATTATTTCCATATGGGCAATCATTATAGGAATGACCCTCTCCACAAAGCTCACACTATTGAACTCCTCGAGTCATCAGTCACTCGAACTTCTTGTTCAGTGACTCCAATTGAGCCACAACTTCATTACTTGCAGAGACTTCAACCTTGTTCAAAACTTTGTTTCTGGCACCTCGTGATCTCTTGGTTTGCTAGGAATTTAGGGCTACATCTTCTATCATCGCATAGATCTCCTGTGGACTCTTCTTTCCCAAAACTGAACCTCCAGCAGACGAGTCCAGCTTATCCTTGTCTTCGTGGAGAAGACCATTGTAGAAGTCCTCCAGAATTTGCCACAAAGGAGTTCTATTATCAAGGACCTTCGCTAGCACCTCCTTCTGTCTTTCCCAGGCCTCATACAGGGTCTCATCATTGTCCTATTTAAAGGCCCTCGACTCGTTCTTGCTTTTTGAGGTGAGCAGAACTTGGAAATAAACTTCTTTATGAACTGGTCCCATGTAGTGATGGCTCCAATAGACAAAGTGCGCAACCATGTCGTTGCCCTGTCTTTCAGAGAAAAAGGGAAAAGTCTCAGCTTTACTGCGTCTTCAGAAGCATGGTTGCATTTGAATGTTGTTGCATATTCTGATAAAGTTATCCAGGTGGGTGTATGAGCTCTCATTTAGGACTCCTCCAAACTGGTTTGCTTGGACCATCCTTATAATGGAAGGATTGATCTCAAAATTATTAGCAGTGTTCGCTGAGAGGACCACACTGGATTCAACATTTTTGTATTTAGAGGAGACATAGTCCCTCATGGTCATCTCTGCATTTGGTGCAGCAACAACTTGCTCTTCAACCATCTTTGTTTCTCTTTTTAGCCTTCGAATTGTCCTCTCGATTTCTGGATCAAATTGTAACTCCACTCTTGAATTTGCAACTTGGGATCTGGTTGCTTTTGAATTGCTGTCTAGAATGAGCTCCTCCTTGTGCTTGTGTTTAGCCTGGAAAATATGACAAGGGTTTATGTAGTTTTGAAGAAAGATAAATAACTCTCGACATAGTTTAGTTAAATAAAATTAGGATAAAACAAAAATCCCCGGCAATGACGCCAAAAACTTGATGCATGCTAAGTATACATGTAAATCGCCAGCAAGTGCACTAGTCATATCAAGTAATAGAGAATGAGTAGAGTGTCGATCCCACGAGGAAATTGTTATCCAAAAGTTGACTCACTAAACTAAGGAGAGGGGTACATTGACTTTGGATAAGATATGTTTAAGAAGAAATTAAAATAAGAGTAAATGATAATGATATTACCAATAAGCGTCAGAATTATGACATTAAGCATTGGACTCATATGAATAAGTAGGGAGAAATCTGGCATAGAAGATTGAAATTTAAATCCACCAACTTCTTAAGAGGATTAAGGTTTATCTAAAATCTGATGTCCTCTCCAGGATACCTCAATTGTCTCAAACCTATAGTCTCTATTGCTCTTCTCCAAGATGGCAATCTAATCTGTTAAGATTTTGAGATGCAATCAACTGTAATCCCTAAACTATAGATTATTCATCTCCCAAGATGATAATCTCACAGACCTCAGACCCAATATTCCTGTACTAGGATGATACTAAGTGTGCTATGACATGTTTGACTAAATTAGTTCATAAATCAATTCAGGCATGCATATGAAATCAAGATATGCTATTCCTCTACGAGATGCTAACAGATTATAACATCATACAAAGTATGAAAAGCATTAAACACATCATGACATACATATAAGAAATTGAGGAAATAAACTTTGTATAAAACTAGGGTTCTCTAGGTTTTCCCTTTTACAAGTGAAATCTCGAAAAAGAACAATAAAATACATGGGAGTTCATCCGGATATACAATAGGAGAAGAAAATAAAATACAATACAAATATTCACAGAAGTTTTACACATTCTAGTTGACAATCTGACACCACTTCATCTTTTCCTTCTTTAGGTTCTTCCAAGCTACAAGCATCCCCCAAAATGAGGTTTTGGAGGATATTTATAGGTGGGAAGAACCCTAGACTTGATGAAAATTGTCCAGGAGAAGTTCAGAATTCAAATTAGATCTCGACCGCCAAAAATAGACTTGAAACGACCCTAAAACATTAGATATCGCGCATGTCGATCATTGTCACAGCCGCGACCGAACACAATTTTTGGACACAATTCATGTCATGGACCATGACAGAAATGTCATGACCATGACCGAACAATATATATATGGCTGCACATGTGCATGGCCTGTGATATGTAAATCACAGTCATGACCAAACACTTGTCTTTTCTTCATATTGTGTCACTGTCCGTGACAAAGATATCATAGTTGTCAGCGAACAAATTCACCGTGTCATGCTTGCAACACGAACGTGATCGAACAACAACATATTTCTCAAGAAGTCATGTCCCGTGACATGGAAATCACGTCCGTGACTGAAGCGGTGTTCCTCCTTTTATTGTCGTCATGGCCCGTGATAGAATTGTCACGACCGTGACCAAAATATGGTTCTTCTCCTTGTCCATGTCACGGCCCATGACAGACCTTTCATGACCGTGACCAAAGCTCTGAAATCTTTATATTAGCTTTCTAACCCCAAATTTAGCCCAAATTTTGATGGCTTTCTCCCGATGAGTCATTGAGTGCCTTGTACATACAAAAATATCAGTTATGTAGACTCTGACTCCAGAAAATAAAAAATAAGTGAAATATATATGAAATGGATGTGTATGCTAAAAAAAGAATGAAAAATGAGATGAAAAATATGAATAAATTACGACGCATCTTGCAACTAAAAGAAATGCAATGATAAGAAAAAGAATACAACCAGACTAGTCCATAGGCGGTGGTGGTGGTGGATTCAGAGAGAAGAAACCTCCAAATATGCTCTGGCTGTTATCATACTCGTGGAGTCGCCGAATATTGTCCTTCATGCTGTCCTATTGGGCTCGCATCTCCATCAACATCTGAGCCTGGCTATCAAACTTGGCTATGAACTCCGTCCTCATGTTTGTGATCATCATCCCCTAGCATTGCTGCTCTTCCTGAATCACCTCCAAAGTAGTCTATAAGCGTGCAAAGTCAAACTGGGAAGCATATGAAGACGTATCCTTAGTAGGTGCATCGGGCAGCTCATAAGATGGTGCCGCTTGAGTGACATTGCATCGAGCGTCGAGGTGAAGAACGACTGGTGGACTCAACTGGCAACTCTAAGAGAGATGGAAAGAACAACAAGTTGGCCCTATCAAATACTGTGAACCTCTAGATGTCACAACAAGGAATTTGATCTCATCGGTTCTTGAAGATGAAGCTCCTGGTCCCATTGTCGACGTTTGCTCATTTCATGTTCAAGATAGTACTCTGATCTAGAAAAATACTCCCTTTCAATAGCTTCACCTCCTCCAAATTTAGCCTAGAATGCTCGGCGATGGGAGTGATTAGACCTCCGATGATGATCTTACCTTTCGCCTTCTTACCATGGTGCTCGAAGTTCCTGGCGATGAAGGCTCCTATGTTGACTTCGATTCCCTCCACCATGGCATGTAGAAGGTAGAGCTCTATCTCATTGGGTGACCCGTCGCTGTCACCTTGCAAGCATATGGAGTTAAAGAGAATCCTGTGGGCGAAGCAAAACACTGGGTTTGGATCTGATTGCTCTTCGCGTAGCGATAGTAGGGGGTCCGCTCTCCAGTAATAGAAGTCCAGAATGTGCGGGCATTAAAGTCCTGTGGAACGTGTCTCTCTCCTCCATGTGGAAACAAGTAAATATCATTAAATTCATTCAAGGAGAGAGGGAACCTCTTATTGTAAAGCTGGAAGTCAACTTTTGTCGGCTTGTACTCATCGCTGTCTAGATTGGTAGTCCTGAAGTTTTTGAGAAACTCCTAGGATGGCTGCTCATATGTGTCCTAGGACTGGCCAAGAAAGTGAGCAATGACAATCTTGCCGAACATCTATCGAATATCCCCCAGCAGATTAAATCTCTCCATGGTCTCCTCATGGGCGAAGCGAGTCAATGTTATCTCCAAGAAATAAAGGTCCCTGTACTTCACCTTCATGTCATTATTATGGTAATGAACGGAGTCTAGAAGGGGAATAAACTCTTCCTCAGATGCGGTTGACTGCTATGCACTGGTAATACTCAGAACCCTTTGTATCTTCCTCTGATCCATAGGAAAATGTGCAAATGAGAGGAAGGAAAGAGTGCTACACGGGCATGAAGAGATGGTTACGGCCGTGACTAAAAGAAGTAAACATGTATGCTTCAGGGGATCACGATCCGTGATCTGGGAGTCACAACTGTGATCCGTCAATCAGTGTATGCTGCAGAAGAAAGGATCACGATCCATGATTTGGGAGTCACGACCGTGCAAAGTCGATGTAGAAGATCATGCGCGTGATGGGATATGTCATGATCATGAACATCGTCTTCTTGGTCAACATGATTGTCATAGTCCGTGAACTTATTTTCACGGCCCGTGTCACGAGCATCCAGGCTGCTGGTGAAGTTGGGATTGATCGTCGCGCGTCATTGGAGCACGGAGTTCGCCAGAAAACTGGATGAGACTGATGCAAGATCGTCAGAAGTCGAAGAATAGTTGCCGGCGTGGATGGTGGCCGGCGATGCGTCGATGACGAGAAGAAGTGTTGCCTGAAAGAGAGAAAACAAGAGAGGGGGTGAAGGGTTATCATCTCCGTCGACGGGGCACAGGGGGTTTTATAGGGGTCACGAGCGTGACCTCTACGCTATGGATCATCGATCCCATGGCGATTAGGAAATGAACGGTGTAGATTGATTCAGATCCAATGACTTTGTTGTCATGACCGTGAGATCAAATGAAAGTAAGTTCAGTGTCATGGCCATGTCTTAGTCGTGATCATAAGTCACAGTCGCAACTGAGGTGTCACGACTGTGATGACAAATGATGATCATACACGTGATACACGTGACTGTGACTAGTGGGGCACGACCCATGATGAGACCAGTCACGCCTATAGCAATTTTGTCACGGTGGCCAAGTGAACGCGGACTCGTCTCATTAGAAGTCACAACCGAGACATGGCTGTCATGACCTATAACGAGATGCATTTTTTCGAAAAACCTAAAATCTAATCAAATTTATGCAAAACCAAATTAATTCAAAATATAGACCCCAGAAAATACTTTTTCATTTAAAAACAATAACCAGAATAGACTCAATGTCAAATCAGAAATTAAAAATCAAACCTAACACCAACATCAAAACCTAATCATGAAAATCAAGCAGAAACTAAAGAACCAGAAATAATTTAGAATCTAACATCTAAGAATAGACCAGCAGAATAATATTTATTCACAAAAGATGCTGATTTATAGTCTTCAGCTTGACTATAAATCAAGCTAAGGCTATATGAAAGCTTGACTATAAATCAAACTAAGGCAAACCAAACCCATCAGCTAGAGCTAACCTATTTGCACTTCAAGATTTCTAATGGAGGAGTAATGGCTTGTGACCTTGGCCTCCATGGTGGTCATAAACTTTGTCAGCATCTCTTCTATGTTGCTCTTCATCTCAGCAGGTGGTTGTTGAGGATTCTGCACATATGGTTTGAATCTATTACCTTGTTTGCATGCCAAATTAGGATGATTCCTCCATCTAGGGTTGTAGTTGTTACTGAAAGGATTGTTGTTCTTGGGGAAGGAACCAATCACAAAATTTGCATTCTCTACTTTATTCAAATCAGCAGAATTATTTCCATGTGGGCAATCATTATAAGAATGACCCTCATCATAAAGCTCACACTATTGAACTCCTCGATTCATCAGTAACTCGAACTTCTTGTTAAGTGAGTCCAGTTGAGCCACAACTTCATTGCTTGCAGAAGCTTCAACCTTGTTCACAGAATTATTCTAGGCACCCCTTGATCTTTTGGTTTGGCAAGAATTCAGGGCTACATCTTCTATCATCTCATAGATCTCCTGTGGACTTTTCTTTCCTAGGACTAAACCTCCAACAGAAGAGTCCAGCTTGTCCTTATCTTCCTGGAAAAAGATAATTGTAGAAGTCCTCCAGAATTTGCCACAAAGGAGTTCTATTGTCAGGGACCTCGCTACCACCTCCTTGTATCTTTCCCATGCCTCATATAGAATCTCATCATCGTCCTATTTAAAGACCCTCAACTCGTTCCTTATCTTAGTTGCTTTCTGAGGTGGGCAGAATTTGGAAATAAATTTCTCTATGACTGGTCCCATGTAGTCATGATTCTAGTAGGCAAGGTGCTCAACCATGTCAACGCCCTGTCCCTTAGAGCAAAGGGGAACAATATCAGCTTCACTACGTCTTCAGAAGTATGGTTGCACTTGAATGTATTGATATCTTGATGAAGTTATCCAGGTGGGTATATGGATTCTCATTCAGGGCTCCTCCAAACTAGTTTACTTGGACCACCATACTATGGATGGATTGATCTCAAAATTGTTAGCCGTAATCGCTGGTAGGATCGCACTGGATTCAACATTTTTGTATTTATAGGAAACATAGTCCCTCATGGTCATCTCAGCATTTGGTGCAACAACAACTTGCTAATCAACCATCTTTGTTTCTCTTCTTAGCCTTCTGATTGTTCTCTCAATTTATGGATCAAACTATAACTCAACTCCCGAATTTGCATCTCGGGATCTGGTTGCTTTTAAATTCTGTCCAAAATGAGCGCTCTCTTGTGCTCGAGATTAGCTTGAGAAATGTCACAAGGGTTTATGTAGTTTTGCTAAAAAGATAAATAACTCTCAACATAGTTTAATGAAATCAAATTAGGATAAAACAAACTTCTCAGGCAATGACGCCCAAAACTTGATGAGTGCTAAGTATACATGTAAATCGCTAGCAAGTGCACTAGTCATATCAAGTAATAGAGAATGAGTAGAGTGTTGATCCCACGAGGAAATTATTATCCTAAAGTTAACTCACTAAACTAAGGAGAAGGGTATATTGACTTTGGATATGATATATTCAAAAGAATCTAAAATAAAAACAATTGATAATGATATGATCATTAAGCGTTAGAATTATGACATCTAGCACTGGACTCGGATAAATAAGTAGGGAGAAAGCTGACCTAGAATATTGAAATTTAAATCCACCAATTCTTAAGAGGATTAAGGTTTACCTAAAATTTGATGTCCTCTTCAGGATAGATCAATTATCTCAAACCTATAGACTATATTGCTCTTCTCTAAGATGACAATCTAATATGTTAAGGTTTTGAGATGCAATGAACTGTAATCCCTATACTATGAATTGTTCCTCTACTAGGATGAAAATCTCACATACCTCACACCGAGTATTCCTCTCCTAGGATGATACTAATTGTGGCATGCGATGTTTTGACTAATATAATTCATAGATCAATTCAAGCATTCAAATGAAAATCAAGATCTTCCATTCTCCTCGAGGATGCTAACAAATTATAACATCAAAAGAAGCATGAAAAACATTAAACACATCATGACATACACAAAAGAAATTGGGGAAAATAAACTTTATATAAAAACTAGAGTTTCTCCATGTTTTCCCTTTTACAAATAAAATATGCAAAAAAGTATTAGGATACATGGGAGTTCATCCGGATATACAATAGGAGAAGAAAATGAAATAAAATAACAATTATTCACATAAGTTTTACACCTTCTAATCGATGATCCAACAACACTTCACCTTCTCCTTCTTTAGGTTCTCATAGGCTTGAAGCATCCCCCCAAATGAGGTTTTGGGGCCTATTTATAGGTGGGAAGAAACCTAAACTTGAGGGTAATCATCGAGGGGAAGATCATAATCCAAACTAGATCTTGACCGTCAAAAATAGACTTGAAACAACCTTTAAAACGTAAGAAATTGCACATGACGAATATTGTCACGTCATGTGACAAAAATGCCACGACTGTGACTGAACTTTTGTACTGGGCGCGGTTCTCATCGCGGGCCGTGATAGAAATGTCACGGCCGTGACCAAACAGTAATAGTTGGCCGCACATGTGTCATGGCCCGTGATCTTGGAATCACAGTCGTGACCGAACACTTGCCTTTTCTCCAAAATGCGTCATGGCCTGTGACAAAAGTATCATGGTCGTGACTGAAAAATTCTAGGAGTCACGATTGGAACACGTACCTGACATAATAGTAGCATTCTTCTCAAGGGATCACAACCCATGAATGCGTAGCCACGATCGTGATCGTAGCATTGTTATTCCTCGTCTTGACATCACAGCCGATGACTGCATAATCACACCTGTGATCAAATCATTGCTTTTCTCCTTCTCTGCGTCACGACCCGTGACAAGCCTGTCATGGCTGTGACCAAAATTTTGAATTAAATATTCATGTATTTTGACTCCGAATTTGGCCCATATTTCGGTGGCCTTCTCCCTTCGAGCCATTGAGTGCCTTGGACATACAAAAATACTAGTTATGTAGACTCTAACTCTTAAAAATAAAAAAAAATAAATGAAATGCATACTAAATGGATGCGTATGCTAACAAAATGCATGAGAAATTAGACAAAAATGATATGAAAAATATGACTAAATTGCTACGCATCAATAATCACACACTATACAATCGAAGTCATGCTTGTGAAGAAAAAAGTTACGCCCATGTAAGATGAAGTTACACCGTTTTAAATCACGACCGTGAAGGATTCCTTCACCGATTGTGATAGGGCTTATGAAAAAATATTTAAAGGTTATCAAAATTATTATTATTTTGAAAAGCCTAATCATGATGGATGATGACAAATGAAGAGAAGTTTATTTAGGTTGAATTAATTTAATATATTTTACTGATAATCCTAGGTGATAATGATGGAGTTTTTCTTGATTATTAGGATTAATTATTTGGACAAGATAAATAGTCACGATGCTTCACCTAAATTAAATGATGATGTCACCATGTATTGTTAAAGTTTGGGAGCATAGTGTTTTTAAAGATAGGACGGATATGACAACTACCACCCAGTTTCTGTTGCTTGACTTCTCCCCGCCCTACAACGAAATGATTTCTTGAGCATTCTCATTGGTCGTGGCTTGCGAACCCCCACCGACTTATTGGAGAGATCTCCAAGAATCATAAGTCAATTGAAAGTCACCAAAGCAACCCTCATTGTCATTTCAGAGTTGTTAATGAGATAAGTCAAAGATAATAAAGATAATCACTTGGTCTAAATATTGCATTGTCATATTGCATTAGAGGATTTAGGATTAATGATGATTTATTGAAGATAATGATTTATTGATGGAAGATAAAGCATGATTGATTGAGGAAAATAAGATGAATAATGAATGTATGATGATGATGATGTGGAGTAATTGATATTTGACCTTTGATCATAGCTTACTCCTTAAGTAAAGATAAGTATGCATCGAGTAATTGATTTTTGAACCTTGGTCTTAGCTTATTCCTTATGTAAAGTATGCTCATAGTGATTGATGTTTGACTATCTGTCATAGCTCACTTCTGTTGCAAAGAAGTAAAGTTAAAGATGATGCAAGAAAGTAAAAGATGATGAAGGTATGTTAAAGATGATGAAAGTAAGTATGATGAAGATAATGAAAGTAAGTATGTAAAATATGATAAATGTTAAGTAAGAATGAAATATTATACTAAAAGATTAATTGATATTCTGACTATGTCATTTGCTTATTTCTGCATTTATTTATGATGTCATATTTATCTATTGTTGCCTTACATTACTAAGCGTTATAGCTCATGGTGAATGTTTATTCCCCTGCTTTGGATTTTGCAGGTGAATGATCCACATAGGTCATGGCTGATGACACATTCAACGAAAGATGCTCGTGGTGGTTGATATTGCACATGACTTAGTGATCCTCTTAGTGTATCCTTTAGTCTTTTATATCGAGTTGTCTTAGATAGACTTTGAGACAATTTATTTTGTGATGTAAGACTTCTGCACTACTTTATTTTATGAAAACAATTTTTAAAAGTTTTCTATTTCTTTTGCATTTTGTTGACTGGTCAAAGAGTCAACCATAAACTCAAGTTATAGTATGATGTATGCATAGGCTTTCAGGAGGGCATTCTACCGCGTGGCGGGTGTGCTTCTAGGGGTGTTACAGTTAATTTATCAGATCCTAACATCGGGTACTCTTTTGATGTCCCATAATATTAGAGTGTCATGTGCAAGCATCACGGGAAGTCATAGCACCAGCTAGAAGTATGTTTCTTTTTTGTAAGGCATTAATATTAATATGATTTGACATAATTATTTTATGACGTATGTATATAGATGGCTCCTAGACGTGTTGTTAATTGTCAGGTTAGAGCCACCCAAGATTAGGAAGAAAAACCCTAATCTCCTAGATAATGTTTAGGAGGAACATGACCGTAAGAAAAGTTAGAACTCTTAGAACTAAATGTCTCTAAGATAAGAAATGAGCCTCAAGGGACTAGGTGATGATTTTAGTGCCTAGCATGTGATGAAGTTTAACTTGAGTTCTTGTCCCATTGATTTTAGAGAAGTCATGTGTTTATTGTCCCACACATGACTTAATGATAAGTTAGATCAAGAAAAAAAAGAGTTAATGATATCACACCACTATGTGTTAATGATGGGAATTTAATAGTGTCCAATCGACAAGATACTATCAATGACTACCAATGTGACCTAAAGAAATATTCTTTAGAATGAATGGGAAGAACATAGCTGAAGTCACTATTAATGTCTTACTTAGTGATTGTGCCACTACATTGGACTTAACCTTAGATGATATAAAATGCATGATGGATATTACCACCCTATGGACACCCTCCATACCACAAAGTACATCCCTAATGTACCAGTGACAATGGAGGGGAGGGACTATTCAGCAGACCTGATGGTCATCCCCATGAAGGAGTATGATGACATCTTGGGTATGGACTGATTGTCATATCATGATGTTGTACTCCTATGTAAGAAGAAGGTGGTCATCAAATCTCATGGCAAGCAACAAACAACTATCAAAGGCAACAAACACTTAAAGAAGAAACTTCAACAGCTGTTAGATAAGGGATTTATCAAACCGAGTGTATCCCCCTAGGCGCTTTGGTCTTGTTCGTAAAGAAGAAAGATGACTCACTTAGTTTATACATCAACTATAGGATGATTAACAAGGTGAATATCAAGAATAAGTATCCCTTATTGCGGATTGATGACTTTTTCGATTAGCTATCAAGACCCGCAATGTTCTCAAAGATAGACCTAAGGAGTGGCTATCACCAGCTCACAGTTGCAAAAGAAGACATATCAAAGATTGCATCAGATACAAATATGGGCATTATGAATTCTTAGTGATGCCTTTTGGAATGACGAACACACCTGCCTCATTCATGGATCCGATGAATAGGGTGTTCAGACCTTACTTAGCTCAGTTTGTCATTGTCTTCGTGGATGACATTTTGATCTACTCAGCGAGCCCAGAGGACCACAGGGAATATCTAAAAATCATATTAGAAACTTTGCGTCAACATAAGTTATACGCGAAATTGTCCAAATGCAAATTCTGGTTAGACCAAAATATGTTCCTTGGGCACATATTATCAAAGCAAGGGATCGCAGTAGATTCAGCCAAAGTGGAAGCAATCTCAAATTGGTCACCACCAAGGAACGTCAGGAAAATCCGTAGCTTCTTGGGACTGGCAGGATATTACATGCGATTTATCAAAGATCTCTTCCCCTCTCACAAACGTGACAAAGAAAGGAATAAACTTTGTGTGGTCCCAGAAGTGCGAGCAAAGCTTTGAAGAATTGAAGACCCAACTAATTACAATACCAATACTCACCATCCCATTTGGGAGTGGTGGATATGTGGTGTATAGTGATGCATGTGCGATTGTGTACTCACGCAGCACGACAAGGTTGTAGCATATGCATCCAAGCAGCTTAAGAAGCATGAAATCAACTATCCCACACACAACCAAGAGTTGGCAGCAATTTTCGCCCTAAAGATATGGAGTCACTAATTGTATAGTGAAGCCTTTGAGGTTTTCACAGATCACAAAAGCCTGAAGTGTATTTTCTCCCAAAGAGATCTCAAGATGAGACAAAGGAGGTAGATTGAATTTTTGAAGGACTACAAATTCACAATTGCCAATCACATAGGGAAGGCCAACTCTATCGTTGATGCTTTAAGAAGGAAGTGGAAAGTTTCACTTGCCAACATGAGGATACACAGGTGGAATAAGATTAAGGATCTCATCCATTGGAATCCAAGACCAAGCATGACTAGAGCAACATTGATGGTTCATCAAGTACAAGTGGACTTGGTGAACAAAATTATCATTGCCCAAGTAGTTGAGCTAGAGTTTGTGCAAGAAACGCAATCATGAAGCTTAGGACTTTGTCACGTCAATGGATGGGGGAATTAGATATAGAGGTCCTTATGGGTCCCCAATTACGCAACACTTAGGAGGGAAGTACTGGATGAATGTCACAAGTCTGAATTTTCCATCTACCCGAGAAGTACTAAAATGTATAAGGATCTACAAAGAATCTTCTAGTGGAATAAAATGAAGAAAGAGATTGTTGAATATGTAGCCAAGTGCATAGTACGTAATCAAGTTAAGATTGAATACCGAAGGCCCTATGTTATGCTCAAGCCACTAAGCATCCCAAAGTGGAAGTGGGAGCACATAGCAATGGACTTCGTGACCAACCTACCCAGATCAAAGAGAGGAAATGACACCATATGGATAGTTGTGGACAAGCAGACTAAGTCTGCACATTTCCTCCTCATCACAGTGGAGAGTCTAATGGATCTTTACATCAGAGAGATCATTAGGCTACATGGGATCCCAGGGAATATAGTGTTTGACAGAAATCCGAGATTTATAGCAAGGTTCTGGAGGAGCTTCCAGGATACCTTCGGAACTAAGCTGAACTATAATACAATATTTTACCCGCATATTGATAGACAGTCTGAGAGAACAATTCAGACATTGGAGGACATGCTCAGAGCATGCACACTGGTTTGCATGGCAGTTGGGATATCCATCTGTCGCTGATTGAGTTCACCAACAATAATAACTACCACACCAGCATCGACATAGCACCATTTGAAGCCCTATATGGAACCGATATGTTAGAGCGAGGTAGGCGAGCGAAAGCTGATGGGCCTAGAGTTAGTGTAGCAGTATGCAATTAAGATAGATATAATTAGAAGAATGATGAAGTTTGCAGAGAGTAAACAAAAGACATATACTGACAGAGGACGTCGCGAACAAATTTTCGAAGTTGGAGACAAAGTGATGCTACTCCCCAACTAAAGGTATCATGAGATTCCAAAAGAGGTAAGCTCAACCCTCGTTTGTAGGTCCCTTCGAGGTGCTCGAGCTTATTGGAGGAGCAACATATTGACTAGCACTAAACCCTTTCTTATGAGCAAGTGCACAACATCTTTCATGTCTCTTTGCAGAGAAAGTACTAATACAATGACTCCTAATGTCATAAGGATTGAGGAACCCAACTTGAAGGAGGACCTTACGAACGAGGAGCAGTCGGTGAAGATCCTCGAGCGTCGCCTACAATGCCAAGGCAACAAGAAGATGGCACTAGTTAAGGTAACGTGAATCAATAGTGAGAGAGTGAAGCGACATGGGAGCTAGAATAAGAAATGCACAAGAAATTTCCAACATTGTATGTGTTGAATCTAGGATCCCGAGATCATTTTGATGATCACAAATTTGTGAGGGAACTTAGTTTGGACTGATAAACTTGTTGAGTTGATTTCTGAAAGATAGGTTATCGATGTTCAGAGCATGATAGGTTGATCGATGTTAAAGAACGGATGACCTATGCACATAGAAGACATTACAAAAACATCCTATGTGTGCAGTGGTCATCTAAAGATTGAGAAGTGGTCGACTGATATGAAAAGCAAAGATTAAAGGAGGAGATT
>LTAE01009654.1:7060-18192 GCA_001647135.1 Pontederia paniculata
TATTATTATTATTATTATTATTATTATTATTATTATTATTATTATTATTATTATTATTATTATTATTATTATTATTATTATTATTATTATTATTTCAAATAGTTTGCAAACTTATTTAATTTTTTTACTATTGTATGTTTATTTATTTTAAAAATATATTTTATTAATGAAATATAAAAGTTATAATCGGATGTATACGATTATTCGATTCAACTTAATTTAAACTTGATCTTTTCTTTTTCAAAATCTGATCCAAACCATTGAAGGTAAAAAACAAACTTCATATAGAAAATATCTTAAACAAACTTCATATAGAAAATATCTTAAGGTGTGTTGGGTTGGGTCGGGCTGGCCCATGATTATCTGTATCTTGATATTTTGTTGTGAGGTCATTTTTGACAAAGTAGCTGGCAACTTCCACAGAAGAAGATAACAAAAAGTCCAATAATTCTTGAAGAGATATATAAATATTAGATTGGTCACCTTCAGTAGAATGTCTACAATCGACCTTAAATGATAATTCAGCAATAGGTCTATAGTTTGGTTTATATTTTATCGATTGATTGATTGAATCGCACTTTTATAGTACTACACTATATAAATATTTTTATTATTATTATAAGTCAATTTTATCACTTCAGATACTTTTATATATTTATCTTCATAATTTACATTATTCATTAGTACTGTATTAGTTTATACTCTTTTTAATTCATTATTTTGTATTATATTTTTAAAAACATAAAAGTAACACATAATATGATATTTGTTTCGATCAAACTCAATGAAAATGAGATCGTATTAAATTAATTTTTTTCTCCAAAATCCGATCAAAAACGTAAAAATGACCTCACATCAAAATATCAATGTATTGAGTTGGGTCGGGCTGGCCCATGTACAAGATATTCTAGATTTGATGAGGATCGATTTAATTTATTTATTTATTTTGGTTTTCGAAAGCAAATCCAAAACCTTGAATGTAAAGTGTTGGGTTGGGTCTGGCTGGCCCATGATAACCCATATATAGATATTTTATTGTGAGGTCATTTTTACTTAAAAAAGTAGTTAGCAACCTCCAGTGAAGAAGACAACAAAATGTCCAATAATTCTTGAGAAGAGATATGTAAATCTTGCAAAAGAAATGGTGCATTAATCTTTTTCCTTGTCCCCCATCCCCCTGTTGGTGCCCAGAGAATGCAAGACACGTAAGATGCCCTGTGACAGTGGTATATGTTGTATCTTCCTCGACCATGATATGCCACTGCAATAATTTTTTTCCTATTTGTCCACAAAGATTCAGACAATTTTTTTCCTATTTGTCCACAAAGATTCAGACATGCCAGATAGAATCATGCTTGCCATTCAGGGATGTGTGTGTGTGTGTGAGAGAGAGAGAGAGAGAGAGAGAGAGAGAGAGAGAGAGAGAGATCTGATTTGAAGGCATGGAAGATGCGGTTTGAGAGGTGTTTGCCTTCTTTCCAATAAGGGTTGAAAATTGAGAAGGGGGCCATGCATGGACATCATCATCATCATCATTATCCTAGGTTTGATTTCTCTGCAGCAACAGGGGGACTAGCACTCAGATTAAGATTCCCCCTTTTCCCTGATCCACGGCCCGGCCCCCATTTTGAGCTGTTCACAGTGCCACATGTCCGCTTGATATACCTAACTCTTCCTTTCCCAAGCACATTAGCCCTGGGCCCAAATGTTGCTGCCTGATTAGGAGCCCGGATAAGATCAAAATAGTGCGGAAGTGGGCTACATTAGTTGAAAGTGAGCTACATTTTCCTTCCTCATAAAACTAATTTATAAATTAAACTTCAGAATGACAAACTAAATTAATTGTGTGCTTTCGGATACCACTAAAAAAATAATTAATTTGCTTAGCTTATTTTATGAAGAAATAGAAAGGTGCAGTTCATATGTGTGGTCTCCATGTATCTCGTCTAAAGTACACGTAATATATGAAAATGTTTGAGAATACATTAAATATTCACCTTTTTCGGATTCTCAGTTGTTTAGATTGTGTCATCTTTCTTATTCCATAATTTACATACATGAAAAGTTGGATGACAAAAGTTAAATGCAAGATACACTAATATATAAAAAAAAACGTGTATGTACCACAATTTCAGTGCATGAAATCCATTATAAAGATTCAGAAGTCCGTATGACATGTATTTTATTGTTCAGCTCATGATCTATAGTTAATCAAAAGAATCGATGCGTTACACATATTATACTATAAAATATTATTATATATTCATTAACCTTTAATAATAATAATAATAATAATAATAATAATAATAATAATAATAATAATAATAATAATAATAAGGTATGGAAAAAAACTTCATGATAAAAGTTAAATTTAAAATATCTTGACTTAGAAATTAGGTTGTGTTATTACAATATATATAACAATCCAATATTATTTGGGAAATAAGTCCAATGATTTGGCGCCTTGCCAAGTATAAGCTTGAAGACAAGGGAGAGAATGAAAGGATCAGAGTGGTCACTTAAATGTCCACTTGTCAATTGTCATATTGGAACCTTTGGAGACACATTTAGGCCACCCCCATGGCATGAGAGGTCAACTCATGAAAAGGAACTACTCGTCGATCACCACCACTTTGTATTCTAGCACTAGCGATCTATTAATTGTTCAATGCCCAAAATGATATGCAGACGAGAAGAAGATTGCAAGTAATTGAGCTGTGAGAATTAACAGTGATGGCCATGCCAATGTCTGCCATGATAAAGAAGTCACAGAAACAACATGGGACCTTGAACAGGAAAAGATCATTTCATTTTCTACATTTTGTTATCTTCTTTTTGGTACGTAAAGCATGCACTCGGCATGACATGAAATGCTACTAATTAAGGTTGAAGTTTTTATTTATAATGTAAAAGAGCACAACAGGTTTAAAAATTCAAAATAAATTGACGATATCTTAATCGATAAATAAAATATAGCATGATTCACTATTTTTATGAGTTTTCTCACCAAATATCATATCATGTCTTAATGGTGAAACATTCGAAAATTAAAAATCAAAGATTTTTATAGAGCTCCAAATTTTTCGAGATACGTTGCAAGATACAATTGAGTCATCATTGAATCTAAGCGAGATTATACCGAAATTTTTAAATAATATTACTTATAACAATTTTGAAAATATAAATATATTAAAGGCTTAGAAAATGCTTCAATAATAATAATATATTTATTACTAAATATATTATTTTAAATATATTAATTAGTGTTTCTCAAAACATATCTTCTACAATAATTTCCAATTAACTTTAAAGCTCTCTTCCATATTTTCCTTAACTTATATTTTTCTTTTGATTTTCTTCTTCCTTCTAAGAATTTCCTTTTGCCCCTTTCCATTTTTAATTTACCTCTTTCTTTTGTTATTTATATGTTTTCTCTTGATTTCAAAATATTTGTTGTGACATCTAGCAAATTCAGATAATTTAAAAGTAAATAAGAAAAAGAGGAAAGGAGAGTAAAATGACCAACACGGACTGTGTCTATTGTTGACGCGAGTTGTGTTGCGTATTTTAAAATTGGACATCCTAACTGAAACTGAAATGGAAACGGCCAACATGGGACGCGTCCATGAATGACACAGATCGTGTTATTGAGAAATCGGACTATGTCCGGATAGGACACGGACCACGTTCCGAGAAGAAAAAAAGAGTACACCCTACAAGGGTCGTGTTTAGACGTAACACAGGTCGTGTTGTTCTATTAAAAGTGATGGAGATTAGATAATAGCATCGACTCCGGGATAGAATAAGACAATAATTATTATAAGATAAAGTAAAAGATTAAAACGACTTTAACTCAGACTATACTAAGTAAACTCCTGTATAAGAAAGTAAATAAGAGAGATGCCCTCACTAGAATCCTCTCTCTCTCTCTCCCACCCCTCTCTCTTTCTCTCACTTGGAGCAGAAGAGGCCACACTTGACGAGAAGATTGAAGCACGCATATCGAGAAGAAAGGTTAAATAAGTATAACCAAGGTATGTATTTAAGGAGGATCAAATAATAGATTTATCATATGCATGAGACAAGGTGAAAAATGGACCGTGTCTCAATAGACATGGGTCGCGTTCTTTCACACGAACAATCGTCTTTTCCAAACGTGTGTCATGCCCCAGGATCACGACAAACAAGACACGGGTCACGTTGCCCCTTGAGGTGGACCGTGCAAAGGCAATGCCACCACGCCACCACCACAACGGAGAGAGTAGACCGCGTCGCTCCTTGACGCGAGCTGTGTTCGCCAGCCACACCGCCACCGGTTGACAACTCATAGGAAATTCTCGTGTGCTCTGTGGACACAGACCGTGTTCCTCGGATACCAACAAATCGTAAAGGATGGGCCACGTCACCTAGACGCGGACCACATCGTCGTTCGATTTATAATTGAATCGAAACACGGGTCATTTTGTCCTAAACACAAGTCGTGTTACACCAACGCGACCATGCTCTTATTGACACTGAGTAAATTGGTGGAACTCAAATAAAAGACACGAATCATGTTCTCTAACGACACTAGTCGTGTGGGCTTTAAAATGGATTGTTTCCACTGGGATGTGAGTCGTGTTATCGTCGCCAATTGATTAATGAAGTATTGTTATATATGACGTATTGAATTATTGTTGTGAATTATTGCATGAATTTTAAACCTATTCATGCATGATAATAGGATCTAAAAAGGATTATTGCATGTGATTAAAATGAACATGAAGATGATGAATTGGTTCATGGTGAATAGGAGTCCTTCAGGGTCAATATTTGACACATTCGGGGGTGATAGGACTCATTTGGGGTTAACAATTGATACTGAATATTGAATTTCAAGCCTAGCTAGCCTTTGTGGGCATTAAGGGTAAAACTAATTACCTTTATGATTAAAGACTCAATAATTGATTAATTTTTTAATTGAACAACTTGGGACAATAGTAAAATGAGTATTGATAATGGGTTCTAAATAAAATATTGGATTGGACTTGAACCTACTGAAAAGAGAATATTGTGCATTGTGTAATAACAATGTAATTGAGATTCTTGCAATTGAATTGATTACTAATATTGTTACAATATAAAATGAGGTAATGGAAAGGTGAAAAATATAAAGGTGAAATAGGTATTATATGGTAAAGTTATTATATTGATATTAACTTCTCGACATGTCATTACATATAATTTTTCTATTATTTTCTTTATATTTTGGCCTTCATCGCTCGTGGGAGCATCGTCTCTCCTACTTTTGATCATGTAGGCGAGGAAGGTAATGATGAATAGATGATGTCACTATTGATGCAGATGTTCGTTATATGAAGGTTTGCACATGGTAGAAGTCTAGCTTGAGCCAAATTAATCCTTATTGAGTTCTAATAGTTCTATTTATTCTTTATTCTAAACAGATGTAATAGGATGTTTTATTTGGCTTGTCTTATTAATTGAGTTTTATTTTAAAGTTATTGCTTCTGCATATTGATGGTTAGTCTTTTAATCAAAGTTAAGTCAAAGAAATGATGTCATAGCGCCTTCAAATCTAGATTCTATCACGTGGCAGGGTGTGAATTTGGCGGCATTACATTTGTTGTCTTTTCCTAACATTGCAACTTTTCATATTTCATTATTTTTCTGCATCCCTACTCCTTAGAGATGTTGGATAGATGTGATGAGAATGGTCATGGACAAGGACGGACCCAGTGTACTTTTGGGATGGGGTGGGAGCAGGGCCGAGAGCACTTTTGGGGTGGGGTGGGAGATGGGGGTTCACTTTTCGGGAGAAAGGTCAAAATCTTTTGTTAGTGTGTATTTATATGTAAAAAATTTAAAATATATAGTATTTTTATATATTGACTCGTCCCAATTTTTGAACTAGATCCATTATTGATCATGGCACATCAAGGTTTTAAGAAAATATTTTTTTCTTCTTTTCTCCTTTAGATCTTTTGTTCCAAATCATCATTATTCTTCTCATAGTACTGAGAAATCATTGTCAGTGCTGCCACTTTTCTTTTCTCGAAAAAACAAAATATTGGTTGGGTCCAATTTACGGGTGGCCAATTTTTTTTCTTGATTCATCTTGATTTTTATCTATTCCAACATTAACGATGATGTGATAACACCAATCAATGGTTGGCAATTGGACTCATTTATCTGAATAGCTTAAAATTATGAAATGATTCTCAAAGCTATTAAGAGAATACTTTATTCCGAAGTAGTCAAACCATAAATGCCGATGCCCAAATGAATACCCAAAAATTGAAAAACATCTGAAATATGAGTTACAATTCTATTTTATTTTTAAAACATTAGACAAAGCATTAAATGTGCAAGAGGTCATTTTAATAAATGGTATAACAAAGCTTTGTTGATTGTAGTAAATATAATTTAAATGTTTTTGGACAAAAATATATAATTTTTTTAGATACAAAGTTTTCTAAAATTTAAAGTTTTTTTTGTAAACTCATATATATCTAAAAGTATTAAGTATTTTTTGTTGAAAAAGAACAATTTATTGTGAATTTTATTTTTAATTAAAACTATCCTTTGGTGGATATAAAGTTAATTTAATGTGCATATATCTCTTCTTTCAAAAACAATTTTTTAGTTAATTTTATGTGACAAATTATTTTGGATACATGAAAATTGAAGTAAATAGGGAATACCACTACTTCTAACCAAAAGGAAAGGATATATAAAAATATAATTGGATGAAAAATAATATGTAATTCAACTTTTGTGGGGGTCATTAATGATCATTACAATAAAAGTACTGCATATAAAAATATAGCTACTTGAGAAACCACTTGAGGAATTGATCAAGGATTTGGAATTATAAATAAATGAAATAGCAATGAATATAACAATGTTGTGGATTGTACCAAAACACATTGCTCTAATATCATTTTGTTACCAAAATCGATGAAAGAGAAAAATCACATGCAGATAAGACAATGAGATTTATGAGGTTCACCCCATTAGGCTACGCCCTCAGACAAAAATAAATAGTTATTCGGAGTTAGAGAATTACAAACAAAATACCCTCTCTCATAGGAAGGTCGCCATGGATCCCTAAAATTCTCTCTCGGACTCTAAATGGGCAATGCAGGTATTTACCTTCGGGATAACATATGAGAATTATAAACGAGATACAATTTAGGTTACATCTCCATCTTATTTATAGTTTCTTCAATTTTGAACTCATGCTTCAACTAGGAGTCTCAAATCTCAGAGATAAAAAAAATTCTAACAAAATAGGAAAATAGAGTCCTAAACAAATATGCTATAAATTATCACTCCAAATTTAAACTCCTAGAGGAATTCTAGTCAAATTCTAACAAATTCTCTTGTGACTTGAATTCCTCCTACGATAATATAATTGTCATATACTGCTAATAAATTCGGATAGGCATAGCTTTCATAGTCTGCTCGTTCGCGAATGTAGTTCATCTATCCTCCTCGCTCGCATGTTCAAATGTGCAAAATTTTTTTGGCCCCTGTGCAAATTCAGATGGATGAAGTTCGCTTGCAGATTAAGATGGACGTAGTTCATCGGGCTCGTCTAGAGATTCATCCAACTCGGCACATCCTAACCCAGCTGCCTTCACATCGTGAGCATTCAATTGCTTGCAGCTCGTGATGCATTTTGTGTGTGGTCTTACTTCACTTGTTGATTCTCCGTCACCAAGATTTTGTCAACTTTAGTTTCTTCATACTTGCACATCGTCAACTCATTTGTTTCGGTGGACTATGAGTTTTCTTTAACTTCCTATCATCTATTCAATCGAACACTAGGTGTTGTTGAAGACTTTGGGGAAGCTCCAACTTGAATGTCAATTTTCCATGGGTTTTTTAGATCCCTAATCATTAAAGAGTATGTTGATGGCTCAATTGATTCAGTGATGCAGTCGAGGAAGAACAGGCGCATCATGAGGCTGGATAGTCCATTGGGATGATGGTCAGATTTACAAGTCCTGACCACTTACTAAGACACACTCAAGTATCTTGTGCAACGCATGAGATTGGCATTACATGCGAGTTCACTGTCTTTAAATTTGCCCGGTCTCTTGACATTGATAGTTTGAGTTTTTTCGCAAAGATATCAGATATGAAATTGTTGGAAGTGTCAATGTCAATGAGATCATTGTGTTCTTTTCCTTCCACCAGCACCTTGGTCAAGAGAAGGCCACATTGGTTGGTCATTGCGGAGTCTACATGGAATAGAAGGTGCATTACTCGCAAGCACTTCTCTGACGTGGGAGTCTCCTCCATTGAAGCTTCTCTCTCTTTTGAAACCATCAAATTGATGGATGCACACTTTGGTCAGTTTTGCATCCAATGTGGTTTGTCGAATGTAACAAGGATTTGGTGAATCACTAATTGGCTTGTCCTTATTGTGGAACTTCTTCCATAAGGACTCCTTGGTACCATCATCATTATAGGGGGGGCAGACCTCCACCCATTTCTCGACTTGAATTCTTCTTCCTCATTAATATCCTTTCTGTTTAGTTTTGGTGGTGTCGATCTTAATTCTGAGATCTCCACGAGAACTTCGGTCGGAGCCAACAGAGTACTGAGGTTGGGGCAAAGTTATTGATCTAACTCCATGTGGGCACATGGCTTTAGGCCATTGAGGAATTCTGTTTGGAGAATTTTCTTGTCTACTCGGGGGTTCTAAAGGCGGAGCTCGATGAATTTCTTAGTAAAATCGTGTGTGTCAAAATTAAAGGTGGTACTAGGTTTTCTGGACCTGGGAGCACCTAGACAGAAAATAGGATATCAACAAGTCTTAAAAATAAACCTAAACATACAACTCCAACCGCAAGTAAATGATTGTCCTTGTAGTATTTTAGGATCGAATCCACAAGGAAATTAGAAATTCATGATTCAATAACTCTATTCTACCACGAATCAAAATCAAGAAGAAATATCTTTTTTGAAGGAATTTAAGTAAACTAGGACTAAAATATGAAAAGAAGGGTAAACTAATATTTTTGGTACTTTTAGATTTTTAGATAAACAAAAAGAGAACCAATATAGAGCAAGATCGAATCACTCAAATAGAAAAAATAGTCGGGACATGGGAATCATTTCGAATCCTACTTGCTAATGAACATTGTGAAACCCAAATAATGTCGACCTGAGACATTAAAGAATCAAACCTAGACATCATCGTAGCCGAGGCTTAAACTTAAATCTCAAGAAGTTTATCACATAACTCTCTCGAATTCCATGGACAACCTCTCTCCAACCTCCCTTAGATATCTGTAGAAGTCTCTCGGATCCCCTACAAATACCTTACACAAAGGGGATTAAGCCTCTCGGATCCTGATCTCCTTTTTAAGTGATTTGTAAATATAAGAACTAGCTATCACTCCACCTCGATGAGGAGATTCAAGCCTCTCGGATCCCAATTTCCTATCATAGACAAAATAACAACTAGCTCAACATTTGAATCCAAATGTGCAAAATATCAGTAGTGAAAACTACCAACCGAATGTTCCCAAATAGAATAGATCAAACCTCTCGGATCTCGACCTTCTACCAAGAACAAAATAGTAAATAGCTCACACCATTCAACCGTGATATGTTCAAAACATCAATAGTAGAACTACAAACTAAATATTCCCAAATAGGTTGAGCCTCTCGGATCCCAACCTCCTTGGACTCAATAGTAGCAATTCATAATATAAAAATTAGCATGTATGTAGGCACATAATCAAAGAGAAGATTGGAAAGTCGAATGAAAACTAAAGTGCATTAGAAGATAAGTTCATATAGCAAGTAGGAAATCCCAAGTCATCCCATGTCTAGGCCTAATCGTTTAGCCTCTTGCAGGCATTAAACACATTACAAACATCACAAGATAAGAGTTCATCATTGGAGATTAATACAACTTGAAATCGCAAATCATACAACCAACGATACTCCCTAAATCTCAGGATTTCTTCCTCCGCTCTGTTTCTTCTCTTCCTTCAGCAATGGTGACTCCACTCGATGCTTCCTCTCGGATGCAGAATGGATGCCCCTCTTCTCATTTTTTTCCTTTTATCTTTCTCCTCTTCACCAATCATTGGATGCCACTTGTCATTTGCACATTCCCTACCAATATTCCCCGAAACCGCCAAGGAACCTTCCTGGTCTAGACCACAACAACAGATAAAGTAATCTACAAATTATGCGTTTTTTGTATTTTGGTGAACTTTTGGCAGGTTGCGGCAGCAGATACCCCCAGGTTCAGTCTTTAGCGCAGATACCCTCATGTACAACTTCCAGCACACATGTTGTTATTCCTTGTGTAAATGTCAGTAAAGAAAAAGTTGAGTAAATTACTCAAATCATCACTAGAAATAGTCATAGGGGTGAGAAGTGTGTATTAAAGCTCAGGGAATTTCAAATTATGTAAAAGGCATAAAATGGCGACAATGTATGTGAATGATGCGCAGTTTCGTGAAAAAGTATAGTCTTTGTGAAGGAAAGTAGAGAGTAAATTCCTTGTCATCAATATTCCTCAAGAACCCTTTTGATGGAGGCGGAACAATGTCGTGTTCGTCTTCAAGTTTGAGTTGGCAGGGCAGTATGAGCGTTGCGCGACATGCAAAACTCCTCCATGTCTCAATCGATGCCATATCGACTCAATCAATGTCCTCATAGATGCATCCATCACAAATTTGTCACATCTTATAGGAAACAATAAGGCATTCAACACCATCATTTCTTTCGATATAACGTCTTAGGCCTTCACGTACCGTTGACATTATTGATAATTGCTCATTAAGTCATGTTTTCCAGTGTTTATTAAGCATAGTTTACATACATTTCATCAACATAATCATGCATATTTCATATTTTATTTATTTTATCTTACTTAAGAGTCAGCATCTACATAATGTGTATTTTCTATATGTCCAGGGGTTGTTGGATGCATGGCGGAGGAAAGATCAAAGAAAAGGAAAAATATATTTCGTCATGGGCCATGATGAGTCATCATGGGCCGTGATAGCATATACAATGAAAAAACCAAGCTTCGGTCACGGCCAGAAACCAAGAATTATAGCTACGGTCACGGTCGTGACACTTCTATCACGGGCCGTGAC